>VWZZ01002693.1:1240254-1318432 GCA_013399095.1 Psophia crepitans
AGAGGCCGCGCGGGGAGGGCCGGAGCCGAGCGAGCGCGGCGGGCAAGGCCCAGCCGGCCTGACCTACCGGGGCCCCGCACCGGCCCCCGCCTATAAACCTTCAGCTTTTACTTCGTAATTAATTCCGAGTGGGTTCTGAGTTGTGAGCGGCCTGAAAAGGCCTGGTGCGGGGGGTGACTGGCTGCTCCTTACCCCAGAAAAACAACCACCCTGAAACGAAAAACCAGAGGAACTCTGGTGAAAAATCCACGTTTCTGTTAATTAAGTTGGAAGATTAATGACGTGTTGGTAACTTGAGGTAAAGTGACCTTAAACTTTTCTGTGGCGGCCACAGATAGGAAGGCTCTAACAATGCCTGGCTGAAAACGGCCCCATTTGCTTTGGGGTACTACTAGTTTTCATTAAAAAATAGTCCTTTGAGATCTCTCGGTGTCGGTCGTTCTGGTGTCCGGATCTGTCTGGGAGGTACTTCCAGCTGGGAAGAACGGGATATTTGAGAACGGTATAGAAAAACACCAGGGTTTTGTTCAGCTCTTTTTATCTGTGGCCTGGAGGCTCGAGGTCGGAGGGGCCATGTCAGCCTCATCTGCCTTGCCTTTGCCATTTGCACAGAAAAGCAGACGTTCTCTGGAATCAAGCTCTTCAGGTGGAACCTCAAGCTGCCAGAAAGTCCCTCCATCCAGCGGAAGTGAGACCGACTTCAAGCCTGCAGCAGCCATGCTTGTGTCTTCTGGTGTTAGGGAAATGCTGTAAATCTTGCTGTAGAAACACAGGATATTTCGTCATAACCATTTACCCTCTCCACAAGGGTCTAACGAGATGTCATGGTGACTAGAACAGGCGAGTCGCAAAGGAAATAAAAGCGCTGCCTCCCTCTCCCCTGGCTACCCACCATCAAAAGCACTGGTGGCTCTGACTTCCCAGTCCTCCTAGGGACTTCCACGGGAGTTTTCATTGAGTTTGAAGTACATGGTGACTGTAAGACCACCAGAGGGAATCCTTGTCAGGAGTGACATTTATGACAAAAGGAGGAAGAGGAGCCTTTTGTGTAGGGACTCTGGAGAAACCTAATAAGAAACCACAAAGCCGAGCAATGGGCATTACGCGTTTTCATTTTTGTTCTCGAGGCATTGGCTGTGGAACAACTTGGATCATCAAATACATCATGTCTTCATGGAAGAAACAGGGAAATAATGTCTTCTTGGAGCACAAATAAAGAACATTATATTAAAAAAATTGACAAGCATTAAATTTTTTTCTGAATCACTACTTTTTTTTTTTCATTTTTACTGTACAAGGATTTTCTAAAAAGTGGGGGAAAAAATTCCAAGTAAATATGTAAGATAAGTAAATCATTTAACTTCCAATTGCTTTCCTCTTCTGGAGGTATATTAAGTTTTATGGTTAATTTATTTCTGTGCTAAGGGAACCTTTGGCCTTGGAGAAATGTGCCTCAGGGCTCCTCACGCTCCACAATCTCCAGCCAAGGAACGGTGAGCTGGGGCTTGTTGACACACGAACGCGTGTGCCATCTGCCCATCCCACTCAGTCTGCCTGTCAAACCTGCTTCCTCCGGTTCTCCAGATTGCCCCATCATCTCTATAATATCAAATCTCCAGAGACCAATTTCTACTACAAAATAATCTTGGAAAATGCTCTGTTTTCTTCCACCAGGCACATCCATCTGCACAGGATGGTCTTATCGTCCCCACCCTGCCCCATCAATAACATCCCTGTTCAATGGCGCTCTCTGGTCCTTCTCAGTCCTCTCCAGGCTTCCAGCTTTGCTTTATCACTCAGCAGACAAAGGGACCCTCTCATTTCCCCCAGCTCTCGGCTGGTTTACACCACCTGGCTCCCAGCCTTGTGTAAGGAGCCTCCTGCTTTTGGTCCTGTCCTCCTCCTACCTCCCTGCCCACCACCTTGGTCCTGCTGGCTGCGCAGCTCCATGGTAGGACAGGTAGGACAGGTAGGACAGGTGGGCTATGGTGAAAGCAGCCAAAAACATGTTATTTTCTCTCCTTGTCCTTCCTTCACTGTACAGCTCATCGTCCACCAAGATTCAGGCCTGCGTTTGCAAAATGTTGCGTGAAGTTTGGAGATGGAGAAGATGGGAACCACCTAGCTTGCTGCCCAGACAGTGAGACCTATCTGCATATCGGAGCTTGTACAAACCTGCCTCCCCATGTGGTCAGCTTGTCTGGTCACCCAGGCAAACATTAGTAGTCCAGGAGCAGGGGCAAAACAGGAGTAACGTTAAGTTACCCCGAGCTTCTTGAACTTGAGCCGTTGGGGGGAGCAATCAGGAGCCTTAGGACAACCTTCCTCAAGACCTTCTGCGGTTTCCAGTGTGCAAAATCGAAGCGGTACCCCTGTGGTTTCATGTCTTAGAAGGCCCTAGTGTCAGACACAGAAAGGTCTAGATGTGGCATGTCTGGCTTACTAAGAAAACCTGTCAGACTAAGGAACAGACAGAGGCCTATACTAGCTTTTGAAATGCATTTTATTTATGTATATGATTATAAATTCAGCCACATCATGCAACGCTTGGCAAAAGCAAAAAAAAAAGCCATAAAATCAGCTACTTCACTCTCCGCCCCCCCCCCAAAGTTTTCCATCAAGGATGAGACAAATGCCAAGTAAAAATGAAGTGGGTGGAGGGAAGAGAACATAATAAATAATGAAAGATGCAGTGAATCGGAGTCCTTAGGTAATCAAAATACTTAAGCCATAAAGATATCAGAAAGAAATAAACTCTGTCCATATCTCAGGACTAGGTATCTCATAATGCTATCAAGAAAGAGCTTTCTAAACAAATATCTGTGCAGAATTGCTACACTCTCAGCATATGCCATGGCCCAATATTGTGTCCTAGAGTCAAAAATAATTAGGTGCTAAAATTTTCAGAGTGTTTTTGTGGGTTAGAAGGCTTAGTTAGATAACTGCTGGACTCCAGTGTGTTTTCTTACATTGCTTTCATCTAGGCTTTCACCTCTCTTTGCCTCCTCAAGGCTAATGCATGGAATATTAAAAATACGACACGTCTCAAATTCCGAGTAGTCTATCTTTGCTAATCCCATAGCATGCAAAAGCATGGGGGAAATAGACTGCACCATCAACTTAGCGTCTAACTCAGAAAATCTACCTTCCTAGATCTTAATTTTCAACCCAAAGCTCTGTGAGCCTGCAGCAGTATTAAAAAAATTATTTTTTCCAACCTACTTGAAATCTTTTGCTTTTGCCATATAGCAGCAATTACAAAGTCCTTATCTCCTGGATCACATTAATTCTGCCTACAAGAGAGTCACCTTCTTTTGCTCTGTTTTGGCAGGTGTTTACATCAGCCCCAAATTTGAGTCCAGTAAGCTCACAGTGAAGAGCTACATGCACTGTCTCCTCCAAAGCAGATGCCATGCAAGTTCCGTCCAGAGAATTATTGTCTTTGTTTTGGTCAGTAAGTCCCATCAGTCCCGGGTTTTAGTTATGTGAAGTACTTTAATCGTAGTGCGGTACTGTATTGTCTGTGATCAGTGCTTCAAAGGCACCGCTACAACTGTCTCATGAGGGCTGCAGAGCTCTTCCGTAAAGCATGAACAGCCTTCACCCAGCCGGCTGCAGACCTGCTCCCTTCTGGATGGCTCCCAGCCCTTCTGAAAGCCTCTTGTGAATGAGACTCCATTCCTGAGAACTGGATGGCCATCTGCGGTGAAGGTTGTTGGGATGACCCCTCCCTGCACAGGTCACAGAGGCTCAGGGAGCTGACGGCTGGCATTGGAGGACAGGTGAAGTCAGTACCTCATCCTCCGTGGGGAGAGAATATATCATCGTGGCTTCTCCAGGACTGTCAGAAATGATGTTACAAAAAGAGAATTCCTTGCAGGCAAGGCCTTATATCCAGAACTGTGCTGGTGACGGCAGCTGCCTGGGAGTGCCGGCACTGCTCAGCACCCTGCTGCCCGATGCCCTTTCCCTCCACTGAGGAGAGCAGTGCTCCGGTTCTCCCACGGCAGCCTGTGGCTGCGGCACGGGAATAAGCATTTGTAACGGGGTTTCGCTCAGGAAATGCTAAGCTGGTATTTCAGAAGTGGCTACAGAGGTGCTGACGTTTCCTAAGTGCAGTCAATGAAGGATGCGCTGCAAGATGGGGGAGGGAGTTACTTAAAATACTGTGCTTGAGTAAATCTCTCGCTCTCTGTAGCGATTTGCAGCAGTGCAGTAACTTGCTGCCGGCAGCAGCCGCACTGAACCACGTTGGCTGGTCATGGCTCCTTCACCTGGGGTGAAAGCAATAACTACCTGGCAGCCAGAAAGACACCCAGGTAATAAAAGTGCCAAAGGACGGGCTCATTTCTTTTGCCTCATTTGAGTGGTTGAGAGCAGCTGTCCTTCATGTCTCGCTGGCTTTGAGCAGTAGGGAATATTTGCAAAGTCACCTTCAGCTACTGCTGAGCTCCCAAAATTTGGCCGTGCACTTTCTGTTGTGCTGACAATTGATGTGTGCAGCAGAGCAAGGGCTGCGGATCCATGGCAGCTTGGTGAGTCCGTTTAAACCACGAAGGGAGACGTTACTCTAAATCTGAAATGGATTTTGCCCAGTTTACTGGTTTTAATTCCTGCAATTAGGTATACATTATCACAAGTGACAGAACAGAGTTGTAACCATGAATCCTAATTCATATAGAAGCACCCAGAACTTTAGCCTTTATTTCTTAAAAATGTTTGTGTTGGTAACCTCGGTTTGCAGTAGAATATTTTCATCGTTTGGAGAAGAAACACCCAGGTTGTGAACCTACATTTTGGATCTGAACCACAGCTAGCCACAGAGCAGCCTACAGCAGCAAAGAGTGAGCCTGTCTGCCTGGCAGTGTCCATGAAATCCCTCTGCAGAGTCCACGTGTGCGATAAGGGCTACATCTGGAAAGCGCAGCGTGTGCTTGGTCAGAAAACAACATCCGTACACATGGAGATGTGGCCACTAAAGTATCTTCATGCGCTGCTGACCGTGGTATTTTGCATGGCTCTGTAGAATTGTGAAGATGTGGCTTAGAGGCTGATGAAGCTGGTTTCACACAAAGGTAATTAATTCTTTGCTACAAAGATCACTTGTGTCAAGTGTGATAATCCAAATCTGTGGCACGCTCCTGAACAGCTTTCTACTGCAGCCGTCCACAAACAACGCTCTTGACAGTTAATTTCTGGTAATGGTATGAAATCAGCCAGATCTGTATCTAGCGCCATTTATTTCATCATCCAACCACATACTGACAATACAGTCACCACAATTAATGGCACACAGGTAGCAGTAGTACCATGAGATGATACAGTCCGTGGTTTGGAAGCCAGCAGCAGCTGGAGATTTTCTTATGTTCTTTTCAAGACTTACCACTTCTTTTCTAAATTCACATATGCTCCAGAATTGCTTTTAATCCCAGGTATGCAGGGGAGGTCAAGACACTTGGCAGGTCCCCATCATCAGAAGACATTTTTGACAATATTTAACTTTTTCTTTCCATGTCAATTCTGACTTGTTTTTTCATCTCCCCTTCCCTTCTGGCCATATGTGCACCATACACTTTGTTCACATCCGCCACCGGAAGCGTGCCGGTTTTTTCAGTTCTTTTCATTCTGTAGGAATACACAAGGTGGGAAAGCTTCACTTACTGTAATAATAAAGTAATATTTTATTGCTATGCTAATAACCTATTGGACAAGTACACCTTTGCGTTGCCTCAGAAAAAGTACTTTTTCTGTCTCCCCCGTTTTGAGTAACTGCCTGGTTCTGTACAGAACACAGACATTAATACGTCCGTAGAAGGCTGAGTTCACAAGACAAATAAATGCCCATGTACACTGATTTAAAAATATACCTCTAGTTTTGAGGCTGACATTATGTTAAATGAAAGCAACTGTACTGTTAAGCTGCGGTGTGAAATTTAAACTCCATTTCATCGCTTACCTGCGCAGCATGCCTCTTGTGGTCTCCATTCCTTATCAGCTACACGAATGGCTGAAAAAAGAAAACGAGATTTTTTCCTGGTTTTTTTCAAATGTGTCTGCTAAAACAAATATGTTTGCATTTAGGGCAAGACTACATTGTCCTAAATCCCCCAAAGAACAGCTGTTCTCAAACACATCCCTTCTGAAGTGAAAGTTTACCATTAAGCTGTCCCTAAGAAATGCTTGTCAGAAAAGAACATTTTCCCCCTCCAAACATTAAGAAGTGGTGAAGAAAGTAGGATTTCATTTTGAATTTATGACCTAAGAAAAACTGAACTTTAGTTGCAGCAATTGGAAAATATATATTAAAAAATATATATAATATAAATATAATATNCCTTGATGAGGGGCATGCTTTCAGGACCTATATACGGAGACAAAACATCATGTTTAGGTGTTGCGATCCAGAAGGCACACTAAAAATATATATAATATAAATATAATATATATTAAAAAAATCTTTCAAATAACTTCTAATTGAGTTTTTTTCAAAAATGCTTGTAGAAATGATGCACCAGTGTACCCCACAGAAATCTGTTTGAGCACTGAAGTAGTGCTATCTGAAGGGAAATACTGATTACAGATTTAATATCTCCTGCAGCATTTGGATTTGTCTGGGAATCCTTTGAGGCACTGGGTTTGCTCCAGCTCCTGCTCAGTTGGTGGGATCCCCTTCGCAGTCTTTCCTCGGAGCAGGCTCGGATTTTTAGGGAGCACTGAAGCAAACCCACTCTCTCCCTCAGGCTGAAGATAAATGATTTCTCTGGGGAGTTCCCAGAGATTTCTGCCCACTGCAGATTTTGAGAACTGTGCCCTGAGGCTGCGTTCCTGCTGGTCTCACCTCTGGCAAGGAGAGGAGATGCCTGCAACAAAATGCTCTTCACATTTTTTTAGGTGAGAGATTTTCTCTGCGAGACTCACAGCCTCAGGCCAGAGTCCTGAGGAATAACTAACGTTTTTGAACACTTACAGTTTGAAGAGGCACCAGTAACTGAAGCCCCACTGTAAAGAAAGTGTTGAATGTTAGTGCCTCGTAAAACACGAATCATATCTTGTTAATAATGAAATAAGAGATGTGAAGAGATCTGACCCCCTCTTTTGAGATGGACAGTCTTCTAGAATAGAATAGAATAGAATCATTAAGGTTGGAAGAGACCTCAAGGATCATCCAGTCCAACCATCCCCCCCCCACCTATTAACCACTAAACCATGTCCTTCAGTACCGCATCTAACCTTTCCTTAAACACCCGCAGGGATGGTGACTCCCCCCCCTCCCTGGGCAACCTGTTCCAATGCCCAACCACCCTTTCAGAGAAGAAATTTCTCCTAATCTCCAACCTGAAGACTAGACTCTGCCTGGTTCTCCTTGAGACTGAAGCAGGGGAACACAGGACACACACTCCTTAAATGAATGACCTTGAAGAGATTTGCAAGGAACATTTTGTAAGCGAAGGATTTACCTCTTCCACTTAATTTAGTTGGCAAGTTCACCTAAGAAAGATGGAGAAGGTTTTACAAAGCTGGCAATGCATTCAAGTTTGGGACTTGGTACTGTGCCCCTGGATTTCATGGTCGGCAATAAACTAGGTGGGGATGGGGGTCGACAAACGAAGAGGATGTTTTTCAAAAGCATGATTGAGCACCCAAAGACTGGGGAGGTAGGTGGGAGCAGGAAACCACATCAGACAGAGCAGAAGCTAGTCTTATGCTGGTTAGGAGCTGGTTAGTCTTACACTGGTTAGCCTTATGCTGGTTAGGAGCTCTTCCTTGTTATCCCCAGGAATAGTCTTTCTGTCCCCTTCGCCCTCCCTCCTCCAACATCCCCAAGATCCCATCTGAATCCTCATCAGTCCCTCAAGGCCACGCACACGCCCCGTATCAAGGAGCCAGCGTTTGGTGGCCATCAGCCCGGCTCACTGAAGCCCACGGCTTGCTGTTTTCTGCTGGGCTCAGGCGTGTGCGGCTGGTGTGTCGGGGCAGCTCACTCACCGTGCACACCTTGCAGCAGCAAGTCCAGGTGACTCATGAAGTCCTGCACCAGGCGCTGGAACCAGGTAGCGGTTCCTCCTGGCCTGATCCATCCCGCTGACATCAACGTCCTGACTTGCAATCCTAGGGCGCAGGCAGTCATTTCACCAAGGAAAACCATTTAGCATTAGGAAGTTAACAGGCTCCTTTGTTAGGAAACACTCTACAAAGAGGGAAGTGCTTTGGCAACATGAAGTACCAGGTAACGAGCGCTCTGATAAGGTTACGCGAGTTGCAGTTGTTGTGTATCATTATTTATTTGGCAATGCTCTTTGCTTAGCAAACCTGGATGGGAACTGTCAAACGCTGAAAATGAGAAAGGGGGAGGCGGTTTGCTAATACCCTTGTGCGAATAGTGCTTTGACCTGCCGCAGGCAGGCTCTTACTGTTCTAGCACAGCCACCATCGTGACAGAAAGAAAATGCCAAACATATTAAATGGTGTCCAGGTTTCTGGAAAATGACTTTGATCCCACAGGCTAGATTTTGACTTGCGACACAGCTGTGAGTAATGGACTGCGCTGCTGCCAGCACAGCCCCTAGGTACGTGGTGATTCAAAGTTATCCTTACAATGCAAGTTCAAACTCAGCTTTAATTTGTACAAGTTACAGAGATGACATCTTAACATCCAGCTAGATGTTTGAGTTAGCCCTTCGTGTGGCTGGGGAGCTTGGTGCTGCGGCAAAATCTCTCGTGGATCTGTAACTTGGTGTTGGTGCAGTTTTGCAGTGTTGAATCACAGCTGACACCTGGCTGTCAATTAGGAAGTGATAAGTTATAAATTAAATTTATCACTCGCAAGAGAAGGGATAATAAATCTGTCTAGATATTAAGCTTGTCCACAAGTAGAAGCAGAAATCGTTAGGAAATGAGCCAGTTACCTCTGCAGCCAAAGGCTGTTCACTGGGATTTACGTGCAGGAGTGTCACCAGTTCGCATCCATGCGCGTGTTGCTGTAAACTGAAACCCATGGGCTTCATCTCTCACAAAAATGTTTTTTGTGGTAATAAAAGCCAATAGTTTTCATCAGAATCCAGCAACCATGTAGCTGCCAAGGAAACCAAAACTTAAAGGGGCCACTGGAACGGCAGGCAGGTATCTCTCCATGCTCATTGTGTGGACATGTCCCATGTGCTGGGACAGAGGGGCACAGGCAGTGGGGTTTGATCCCAGTTATCAACACCATACTCTTTCAAAGAAGAAAACAAGTGTTTTCAGGTGGAACATAGCTGTCTGTGGCCAGTTTAAGTTCCTACAAATAGGATTGCCAAAAAAAAAAGGAAAAAAATTGTTAGTGTGATTTTCAGAAAGGGCAGCTGGCTGAGAATTAGGCATGTTCATGAAGAAAAGCAGAAGACCACTGCTTACTTTAAGAACAGGAAAATATCTGGTTGCTCTCTCGTCTTCTGCAAAGACTGAAGATGCTGCGCAGTCTCATCTCTCCTCTGTTCCATTTCCTTCTTCACTCTGGTAATGTCTGCCAGTTGTTTATTCTTATTGGATTGAATGTCACTCAGGATCTTCTGTTTCTCAATCATCACTATCTTCATCTTTTCAAACACCTTTTGCACCTGAGAAGTCAGTTTTCATACTGATCTAAATGAACAGATAAGAAAATGGTGCCCTGGCTCAGGAACTCAACACTTCTATTTATTAATTAGGATTGTATCTATCCTTTGCACTGGCTTTAGAAGGAAGCAGATAATAAACACTTTCTTAGAATATCTGATTAGACAGAGGGTTATGAAAATGAATCCTGATATGGTAACAAAATCAGATAAAATTCAGCTAGCAATGCACGAACTGTATTGGTACACACTGAAAATCCCACTTGCAGACTCAAATTGTTTTTCTCGTATTTAACAGATAGAAAACTTTAAAAATACGTAATGATACGTACAATCTGTGGTCTGCCAGTCCTGCAACCTGGTCTGCACAACCACAATAAATGGTGGAGTCTCCCAGGTGGTTCCTCCTGTGGAGCTATGCTGGGAAGCTGTGAGAAAGGTTGGCTTCTGGCACCTTCTACACCAGTGTTTTCCTTACTCTGGACTATATCTCCTTCTATTCTTCTGCTTCTAACAGTTAGTTGCCATGCCTTACTTCTGGGACGTTGTGGAGGAAAGATGCTCCAAATTAGCAATGATCTGGGTACCAACCTTGAACTGATCCTCGCTTTTCTGAAGCTCTTCCAGGGTGGTAGCTAAAGCGCTTTGACATTCCTGCAGCAATGTCATGAGGTCCGAGAGCTCACCCTAGCAGAAGGAAAGACAGCATTGAACCTCATAGCAGGGAAGCAGCACGGGAAGCTTTAAACCAGACTGGCAGTTTGTGGAGCTGGTAAGACAGCACGGACACCTTCTACCTGCCCGCTTTCACCAGTGAGCCCTAGAATAAACTGCATTCCCCTGCCTCCTCATAAAGACAGGGCATACTGGAAAACTGATATGATCTTGAAATCTTTCAAGTCAATGTTAATTTTTTTATGTATGTTTAACTTCACATGTTGTAGATTAATAAAGAGCTTTCCCTTTGAGCAAGTATGTTTAACTTTAAATGAATAAATCTCACTTTATCCATTAAAGCTCCATTCCTGTCAGAATCTTCACATGTTCCTAATGCAATCCAAATCCTTAGTTCTCACATCTGTCAGCAGCTGTGGGATCTAAGGATAAGGTAACAAGAAACCATCTTTTCTGAAGATCAGCGAAACAGTGGTACCTAGTCACCCAGCTGTTTATTGTAACAGATACTACGATCATTGAGTGCTGTTATCCTGCACAGTAACACATTTCAGAGGGGGCATGAAACCTCGTTCTTTGGGGATCAGACAGTCCCTGAATGGTTCTGATTGCTCCTGGCTGCCTCCAGAAGTGTTTTCACACCTCAAGCACCCAAGAATGGCCACAGCAGACACAGCTGCCAGATTCCAATTTCTTTAATAAAAATTATGCCAGAAAGCTTAGATTGTCCATGAGATAGTTGTCACAGCTGCAAAATTTTAATTTTTGAAAAATTAAAGACAAATAATCAAATTTGACCAAGGTTCCTTGCACCAAAACACTTTTATAATTTCTCCTGAAGAGCTGCATTCCTGATTTCCCTCACTATCCTGCGAGTAGAAAAAAACCCCAACCAACCAAGAGGAATATGCAGCTGAGATCTCAGTTGACCCATGGAGATGGCTTCTCCTTAGACAGGGCAGTGTTGCTCCTTTACCAGCTCCAGGGATGAACAAAATGGCTACTGTCCTACACAGCCCGCTTCTTTTGGCAGCTGATTTTTTTATATGTAACTTCAGGGAGAAAGTTAGCTTGCGATATGTGTAACTGCAAAGGATGCTTCCTGCCAATTCCCGAAGAGGCTGCGCCCTGTCCTGAAGTCCAGAGCAAGCCAGACTTTCCCTGCCCATGCACTGGGTTGCTGCAGGTTGTTTTGCTTGGGTTCCAAACTGAGCCCAGAAATTTCAGACGCAAGGCAGTGAGTGAGCAGAGCAAATGCATTTTATCCCCCCAGCCTCAGCTGATGCTGGCGCATTTCACGGACAGCAGCTGGACTCCAAGGCAGGGACACCAAGGCTGCTGTCTCAGTGGCTGCTGGGACGCTGGCTGTGCACAACCGAGGGCAGAGGGAGGAGGGAGCCAGAGGGAAGGGCCTCCAGTGGGAAAACCTGTTTCCTAACCCAACGTTCAGCAGTGGTGGGGTCCCCAAGTGGAGCAAGAGACTTCTTAATCCCCGCCAGAATACTTCTCAAACCCAGGTGGGAACACCGGGGGGAGTGGCAGTTCGCACTTGCCCAGGGACGCACACGACGGGCACGCACTTCAGTGACGTGGGACAGCAGAGCCCTGCGCCTGCCTCTTGCTCGCTCTCCTGCACACGTGCCCGCATCAACACACACTGCAGGATCTACCCACCTTTGCCCTGATCAGCCCCCAAAAACACTTTGTTCTGCTCCTNCTCATAAAGACAGGGCATACTGGAAAACTGATATGATCTTGAAATCTTTCAAGTCAATGTTAATTTTTTTATGGCTTCCCCCCTTCCTCCAGGTCAGGAGTTTGCAGCAAAGCCTGCAGGGGCCATGGGGAGAGGAGAGCCCCTTACCAACTGTTTGCCATGTGCCTCCTTCAGGGTGATGATGCTGTGGCCCTTGTGGTATCCCGCAATAGAGCGAAGCACACAGATGTACTGCCCGTCGTCCTGGCAGTAGTACTCCAGCAGCCTGCTGTGCTCCAGGCACCTCCTCTCTTTCACTGTGCTGCCTGCACCCACCTCCACCAGGATGTGGTCCTGCTGGAAAGCCTGGGTGCTGTGTTTGTTCAGATGGCCCTGGCATAAAGATGCATCCTGGATCAGGCAGGTTTTCACCGCTGGCAGGGACCCATCCAGGCAGAAGTCACAGGGAACCATCTCCTCCTTCCCCTCTGCAAAGCCCTCGCCCTGTTGTCCTTTGGTAGTGGTGGCCAGAAATGTCTCCACGATGCTGCACAGCTGGAAATTCTTCTGTACGTCCAGGATGGGGCCCAGATAGAGCTTGCACATGGGACAGGAGTAAGAGCCCTTAGATGGTTGCTGGGCACCAAGTGCCTCCTGGATGCATTGCTTGCAGAAGCTGTGACCGCAGCTCAGCGACGCCGGGTTCCTGTACAGACACATGCAGATGGGACAGCAGAGTTCGTTCTCCAGGCTGCCACTCCCTCCAGGTTCTTCCTTAGCTTTTGCCATCGCTACAGAAACGGCACATCATCTAGTCTGAGAAAAATGAAACTAAAAATACATCCTCAGTGGTGTGCCTCGGTCGCAGACCCAGCCCAGAGACTGCAAGTCCTTCCTGTCTGCCCTGCGACAGGCCAGCAGAGATACACTCCCCATCCCAGGCTCCACCTGCAAATAGCTCTTGTAAGGTGTGGCAGTCATGTTTAGATGTTTGCCCTCAGACTCAGGCAGCATCGGTCCATGTGCGAGTCCCCAGCAGGCTGGTGGGAGCAGAGGGTGCTGGGGAGGGCACGAGGCGGACAGTTCTCCTACAGCCCTCTGAACTCCTGGAAAAATCCTCCTCAGGGGCAATGAATTAAAGATAAACTGTGGATGAGGACGTTATGAGCCTGGCTGGGTAAGTCAGGAATTCCTTTTGCTTTGTCTAGTTCTTCTCCACGACAGTTATAGATGTTTCCCTAAAGGTAAAAGACAGAGAACCCAGGGGAATGTTTTACCAGGACTGGTCTCCTACCTCCAGCCAGCTGGCAGGGAGATGGGGGCTGGTGAAGGGTCTCGGAAAGGCACTCTAGGATAGGGGTACCCCTGTCACGAGCCTTGCCTACCTCGCTTTGCGCCCGTACCACGTGAGACCAGGCAGAGCAGCAGCCACCGCAGGTGCATTTCGGAGAGCCAACTCTACCCACGTGGTTTTCCATATCATTTTGGTGTATATGATGCAAAAGACAAAACACAGCTACTTTCTAAGACCGAACAAGGATTTCTTTTAGCATATGCAAAACTGCGGTGTCCCTCAAGGTCCTTCACTGTCCCTGCTTGGGTGGAGAGCTCCTGCCTACACCTCGTCATGCAAATACCGGGGCTTTGTCTGAAGGCAGCCAAACCACAGGCAGGAGGCAGGAATATCATCCCTTCCTCTCCAAGATATTTGGACAGTCATAAGAACAAACTAACCCAGGTCCCATATGGCACAGACTAAAGGCACAGGAGTTTTCCTCTTTATTACTCCATTTGCTGTGAGATCTTTTTGCATAGGCAGGGAGAATATTTAAATTGAGGTGAGATGTAGGTAAGTGATCAGTCAGAGAGCTCGCAGGGGATGACAGCAGCACAGAGCAAGGGAAACCAGGCATCTTACTGCCTCGTCGCTACTCACCTCCCAGGCCAGCTTCGCTTGTGCATTGGATGGCTTTGGTTGTGCAGGATGGGTGGAGGAGGGCACGGGTACAAGCTGATGCCTTAGAGCAAAGATCAGCATTGCTGCTGCTTAGTTCTGCAGCAGTTACTGTTGTGCTGTCACCTTTTTTATAACTTGTCATTTCGTTTTGCAAACTGAATTATTAAAATAACATGCAGCCAACACAGCATTTTTTGATACACCTGAGCAAAAAAGTGCAACTTAACTCTATTTCCATCGTGATTAACAGAACAGATAAGATAGGAGCTCTTGCAGTACGCAGCGAGATACACCCCACAGAGGCCTTGCCCTCACAGCAGCCCAAAATCCAATTTCTAACATGCCAGCTCAGCGCAGCCTTCAGGCAGCGGCAGTCCCGGAACATAGGCTTGGAAATACAAAACAGCACCTCATCCCCACATCACTACAGGAGCTTCAACGAGCCATCAGACGCGCCGAAGGTAGCACGGGCAGGATACTCCGAAAGGATGTTTACTGTCTCTATAAGCTCGAGACTCTCAGCAGGATCTCCATCCTTGAGAGACACATTATAAAATGACAGCGTATTTCTTTCACAGTCCAGCTCTACCCTGACCACTTTGAGAGCCGCAGGATACGTCTGTTTTGTGATCACTGTTTGACTGAGGAACACAGAGAGGCAATGATAAGACATTTGCAGGTAGCACTCAGTGCTGGGTTGAATGATTCCAAGCATCCAGTGACTCGCGTTGCTGGTGTCCACCTCCCAGAAGTGACAGCCCTCCAAGAAGCTCTGGTCACTGTGTGTGCGGCGGATGACATTGTCGGTATAAGGCATCCCAAAGGCAAAAGGACCGAATGAAGATGCAGGGACTATGTTGCTATGGTAAGCAGATCCACCTCCTTGACACACTGAAGAAGTCAGATGTTCACGAACTATAGAAAGAATAAAAAACCAAACCAAACACAGTACAATTAACAGATCATTCTGCAGATTTGCATACGTCCCCACTGCTGAAAGCTGGATTTCCCAACCCAAGTCATCCCATCCAAGCCCAACCCACCCAAGTCATTAAAAGCGTATGTTAACCAAAACACCTTCTGCACTTCTCTTAGCTGCTCCTATGTAATTCTAAAGGGGGTTGATACCACATTTCAAGAAATGCTGCTCTCCACAATTTTAAAGTGGCTTTTTGTTTCCAACTACAGCAACTCTTAGATTTTTGGTTTTCCATCATTGTCCTGCAGAACTTCATTAAGCATTTTAAAAACTTTGCAGATCGTCTTCATGTACAAGAAATGTGTGAACAGTATCACAGCCATTTTATAAAAGCTTATTTGCTTAGGATCATTTGAAGTTATTTTCTAGAACTCTCAAAACTTCCTGGCATTAACAAGAAGTCAATTCTACACTTAGGAGTTTCCAGAACGTTTTTATTCAAACCTTCTCTTGCAGGTAATGGATTTCGATATTGTGACATTTTCTACTCTGGAAGTTACTCTGGGAAAACTGCAACAGCAGCAGTGACTTGGCCAACTAACCAGAAGTGCTCAGATAATTAGGAAAACCTGGATCTGAGGTTTTCTAGCCAGAACAGGTCTGGACTATGCTCACAGGCATGGTAGAGACTGAGCTCAGGAGTGGCTGTGGGCACAGTCTGCTTCTCAGTGTACCCAAGGCTGTACAGACAGTGGCCCATTAGGTGTGCAGGTCGCCCACTGCCGCACACGCTCTGGACAGAGCCTCCCCACCCCAGCTGTCTTGGTCTTGACTCTGGGCTCATGTCAGTGAGGGCTCAAGCACCATCAAGAGAGCAGTAACAAGGGAACCCTGATTTCTTTGATTCAGTTGCACACTGTGCACAGCACTGGGACCGTAGGTTGATCTTACAAAAGAGTATAATTACTTACATAGAAAGATTATCTATGTCATAAGAGAAATTCCCCCTGCTGCTGTTGTGATGAGTTCTCAGCTTTCCCTGTCCTTTGAATCAAAGTGATGCTACAGACAGAAGAGGTATTTCTATTCTCTTAATCCTCCCAGAAACCTCCTACGACATCCACACCTCTTTATATCCAGCGCCCATATTAACAGGGTGTATTCAAGGCACGTCCCAGAGCACTGAAGCCCAGGACAAGCACCCTTTTATGTACAGATACGTGAAAATAATCAAATACAATGTTAGTAATTGGTTCTTCTAGAGGTACTTGGTGTCTTAATGCAGTCCTTAAATATGTTTTGTTAGATTCTCCACCTTGCTTGTCACGTGGTTAAATGGTCACTTACCAGGTATTTTTTTAAAAGAGGACTGTATATGTGAAAGGAATTGCTGGAAATGTGTTAGAATAATTCCTGTTGTTGATTCATCCATAATAAAGGATGGCTTTGACAGTTTTACACCCATTTTCTTAGGAACCGGCTTGTGTTTCCTAAAATGTGCAGGAAGACATCAGAAGAGCAGCAAGTCATCAGCAAACCATCACTGAGCCCATCCCTGAGCCAACAACTGCATCCCCTGCTCCACAGCCAGCCTCGATGGGAGATACAGAAAGCGGCTTGTGTGTGTGTCCCCCACTCCTCTGCAGCTTTACTGGGGACTCTCCCTCTGACAAGTCTTTCCGCAGAACCCAAAATCTCTTCAACATCGTTAGGATTAAGTTCACTCCATGGACAATTTTGTGTCCACAGAAGACCTTGTCTCAGCCCCTTCAGCCCCAGCTTTTGCCAGGACAGGCTCGAGCATCACGTTTGTGGTTACAGTCCTCAATCCCTGCAGCAGGAGCTAAAAAGGTGTCAAGGGCAGCCCCTGGGTGCTGAGACAGCAAACATCCCAAAAGTGCTGCGTTATGACAGTCAAGGGGCAACTGCTGCACCTGAAATGCAGGGCTGGGGAAAGGCCGGGCTGGGGGAGCCTGTGTGCATGCAGCAGTGGGCGGTGGTGGGACACCACCTCAGGAAAAAAGCCATGAGCTTTGTAGGCTCATTACTTCATGCCATGTTTCAGCTCCTGCTGCACTTGCTTCTTACAAGCAGAAGGCAGTGCAAACTGGAGGACCACTCAGGATATCTAAGCTCATCTGTCCTTTGCATGCCCACCAAGGGACCAGAAAATTCAGGAACTGCCTGAATTGAACGGGTCTAGAGAACGGGTGTGGAGGGTACATAAAAATAAGCCATGTTATATATGAAGAGTCACATATGACCTTTGTTAATATTTTGGGCCTCCTCCAGGTCTGTGATGAAGCTGGTTTCAGTGTGCCATCAGCGTGCCCAAGGGGCAACCAGGGTGAGCCCAGGGAGCTGTGGGCCTGCAGCGCACAGAGGCTGGGCTAGCAGACCCGCACCACTGGACTATCAGACACCTGAGGCAACATGTAATGCAATAGCAGACCACTCATGAGGAGCTTACCTGGCTTGAATAGCTGCAAAAGCCTGTAAAAGACATTTTGAAAGTAGAGTTAGCATAGCACAGGCAAAGGCCAGCCAAAGAGCTGAGTACCTCTGGGAAGGGAGATGCTGTTAGGTACCTTGGTGAAAAGAAGTAGGTCTTTCTGATCTTTCAGAGCCTCCAGCTCCTGTACATCATGGCTGGCTGCATCCTTCCCCTCTTGGTGTTTTTTAATCTGTGCCTGAATCTGAGAAAGCTGTTGCTCCTCATTGCGACTGAGAGCTTTCAGGATCTCTCCTTTTTTGTTATCTAGCTGCTGATGCAAGTCTTGGAAGAGGCTTTCCAGCTGATTCTTCTGCAAGCGCTCCTTAGTCTATTAAGAAAACACTTTCAAAGCTGTTGTTAGGAACTGAATCTCACATTTTCCACACTACCTCACCCTCAGAAAAGAGTCTGGTCTTTTCTGGGCTGAGAGAAGTAGGTACTAACTCAGTGCCTCTCCACATAACAACAAACCAAGCTGTCCCACTGACAGCAGAAAGGCCAAGTGACATAAGTGGCCTTTCCCAGCATCTGGCACCTGACCAGAAAAAGATGAGAAAGCAGTGCTTCTTGCACGATGCTTGCTGAAGACTTTCCACTATGCATATATTTCCTTATTCTGCACTGGTATTTTTCTATGGATACATTGCCTTTGGTCCTTTTAAGGATGGGTGAGGAAAAAAAGTTTCTCTGCTTGCTGCCTCCACCAAGCACGGTTTGAAAGCAGCTGCGCTGCCAGACAGGATGCTGACAAAGGGTACGGGCTTGTCTTCAGACTAGAAGGGAACATTTCTTTTGCCCAGTGCCAGGACTTCTAGCCCCATCACTTTTACTGTAGAGTAAGGTAAGTGCCAATTCTACCTAAGCAGAATGAACTAGGATTTGGAGACCTGTGTTAAATTCCCTGTTCTTTCATAGCTTTTAGATAGGTATTTGCATGCTGGGAGCAAAAACCAGACACTTTGGGGGCAATCTTTTAACCTCATTCCTGCCAACTTTTTAGAACCACAGGCTAACCTAAAGGGATTTCTTGTTTTAAAGAGGAATAGAATTATTATAACACGGTCTGTACCTTTTCCATTAATATTTTAAAGTCTGCAAATTGAATAAGGTTGAGGAAAAAAAAAGCCAAGTACCACCCACCAATCAGAGGGCATGAACTGAACAGCAACTTTTAAGCTCGAAAGTCTTTTGGAAACTAGGAGGATACTTCCTCAAATGATAAGAAAGTTGTTTATCATCCTCCCTCAAAGAAGAAGCCTAGAAAATATCCAAGAAACCACCCAGAACTAAAAAAAAACACAGATTGGAACCCACGGTCAGATAAAAGAAAACCTAATCAGCTACAAGCATGCAAGCACACCCAAAGTGATATGGGACCTGGGAACAAACCTTTACTTCCTCCTCTTGTTTCTGCAGGCTTGCTAGCCTTTGATTCAGCACCGCTTCGTGTCTTTTCAGTGTTTGCAGAGTTTCAGGAAAAACACTCTATAAAAATAACCAGAGGGAGATGTCAGGATAGGACCGACATACATGCCCGAGACCAGTATCTCATGGAAATATGTTTGTTCACTGCGTGCTCTCAGGACAAATCAATACTTACAGGTTTACTGGGAGATTTTATCCCTAAACAAATACCACAATTACAAGCACAGGAAAGACATTTTAAAACTGAAAACTTCGCGTGCAATAGCTGCACACAGCGCTACTTTCAGCGCTGACAGCTTCCGTTCTGTTGCTCTGCCATTAACTTTCTTTGCACAAATGGAGCTCAGGCAGATCTTTTGGCTTTGAAAGCGCTCCGAGGACTAAAAACATAGCCACAAGCACACGGTCCCACCAGTTCCACTCCTCAGGAGGAAAGAAAGCGTTTATAACACCTTGCTTTATATCCCGAGTGGCAAGCACAAAGGGAATCTGTGACAAAACTAGGAATAAGAGGCCAATATCCCGAGATGGAGATTTAGCCCCATCCTGAGTCTGCAGGTCTGAAACTAGGGAGGTGTTTCACCCTCGTGCAGCGGGCAGCTCTCCGTGCCACAGACCCCTGGGGTCTTCCTCGCGCAACCCGTGCCCGGGCCGCCGCCCCGGCAGCCCCTTACCTGCGCTTGGCTGTAGGCCTCCTCCAACGTGATGATGTTATGGTTCTTGTGGGAGCTGGCGACGCAGCACAGCACGCAGACGCACACCGAGTCCGTCTCGCAGTAGCACTCCAGCAGCTTGCTGTGCTGGGGGCACCTCCTCTCAGCCAAAAACTGCGCGTAGCAGGGCTCTATCAGGACGTGGTCTTTCAGGGGGCTCTTCGTCATGTGCTTGTTCAGGTGGGCTTGGCACAGCGAGGCCTCACAGCTCAGGCAGGTCTTCACGGCTGGCTGGGGCTCCTGAAGGCAGAAATCGCACTGGATTGCCTTGTCTTGCTGGACCGAACTTTCCCCCTTCTCTTCACATCGCACTTCGCTCTTTTTCTCCGCTTCGTGAGCGGGAGCATCCAAAAACTTCTGCACTATGTTGCGGAGCTGGACGTTGGGCTGCAGCTCCATAGCGGGGTCTGCCTGGGCGCAGCACACCGGGCAGCCGAACCCGCCCTGCGGGCAAGGCCGCAGGCTGCGCGCCGCCTGGATGCACCCCTTGCAGAAGCTGTGGCCACAGCCCAGCGACACGGGGTTGCTGTAGACGCCCAGGCAGATGGGACAGGTCAGGTCCTCCTCGAAGGCGGCCACAGCGCCCAGGTCAGCCATGGTACCCCGGGTGCCCCGCGGCGCAGGGCGCCAGAGGGAGGGCGCCCTCAGGCAGCGCAGCAGGAAGCGGCAGGGCGCCGCGGGCGGGAGGCTGCTGCCTCCTCCCCCTGCCGAGGGCAGGTCATCCCCTCCCTCCGCCCTGCGGCCTGTCCGTCATCCGCCGCGCTGGCAGGAGCCGCGGCTGTCGCAGCAGGGCCCCGGGCAGGCAGGTGCGGTGCCGGCAGCACGGCGGAGCCCGGCCCTGCTCCAAGGGCGGGCAGCGGCCAGGCGGAGTTACTCGGAGCACAAGCTCATTTTCAGCCTGCTGCCTGTTACCTGCTCCCCAGCGCTTTCTTACAACCGCCACCCACGGAACCGAGATGACAGGCGCTGGCTGTACTTTCCAAGCGAAGTTTCTTATTCTCGCTCCTAACCACTCTGCGTCTCTTATCATTATTTTCCTCTCCTCCACTGCCTTTGCTGTTCCGCACAGCACACGGAACTGCCGCTTCCCCCTGCCCTGCCCCGCCGCCCGCCGCTTGCAAGCGCCGCCCGTAGCGCGGGGCCAGGCGGCGGCGGGGCCCCCAGGCGGCAGCCCCAGCCCCGGGGCACGGTGCTGCACCGCAAAGGTCCCGTTTGACCCGCCGGCAGCCTGCGGGGGCTGCGGAAGGGTTTGCCCCCCCATGGGAGCCTGTGGGGATTTCGGGGGTCGCTCCGGGTTACTTGCTGTGCCCTGCTTGCAGGCACGGGCTGAGACGAGCTGCTGCAGCCCTGCTGCTGCGCGCGCTGCCTGCAAACCGCCTAGCCTAAAATCTTCTTTTCGACCCTTCGTTAATTGAAGTTCTTAACCTTTCATTGAAGAAAAATTAATTTCCTTAATTTCCTTCAGGAGCTTGGATAGCCAGAAGACGCTGGAAGCTGCAGGTCACGGCCACTGTAAATAACGTGCTGTATCTCCTGGGCCACCTGCATGGCAAAATGCTGCGCGGCCGCAGCCGGACGGGCGCTTTGCATTCCCTTCGGCCTCACGGCTACACGGGTGTGGGAGTCCCTCCCACCAGCAGCACTGGAGAGGGTAAACTCCGTGGCAGGGACAGAGCTTGTACCAGAAGCACCGTGGAAAGGGCAATGGCTAGTTGCCAGTTGTGTTTATTTTTCTGTGTAAGTTTTAAATACAACATTTGCTTCAATTGCAAAAACCCAGCAGAGCAAACCTGGATTTCCATTTCCTGGAAGTAAACTTGAAGGTGAGCTGAAGCCCAGGAGTGAGTATGCTCGGAGCAGCGTCCCTCCCTCCCTCCCTCTGTTGCCTGAGCGTGCCTGGGAGAGCCCCGCACCCCAGGGGGACTCCAGAGGTTGTCTTTTCTCCTTGGACTGCTGAATTGCTGTCTGGGGCTGACTTCCAGCAGCTCTTAGTGATGAATGGAGATGATGGTGGTGACAAAAGCCAGGGCTTTCCCCCAAGAGTTTGCCCATCTAGCAGTGCTGAGCCAAATCCTTTCCCTGCCTCTCTCTCTTGTGCGGCCCCACTGCAGTGAAGACTCCGAGTGACCCTGTGGTGGGCTGACCCCAGCTCAATGCCAGGTGCCCCTCAAAGCCCCTCTGTCACTTTCCTCCTCAGCTGGGCAGGGGAGAGAAAATACAGTGAAAGGCTTGTGGGTTGAGATAAGGACAGGGAGATCACTCACCAATTACTGTCATGGGCGAAACAGACTCAGCTTGGGAAAATTAATTTATTACCATTCAAATCAGAGTAGGATAATGAGAAATAAAACCAAATCTAAAAAACACCTTCCCTCTACCCTTCCCTTTTTGCTGGACTTAACTTCACTCCCAAATTCTCTACCTCCTCTTCCCCAGCAGCACAGGGAGATGGGGAATCGGGGTTACGGTCAGTTCATCACATGTTGTCTCTGCCACTCCTGCCTCCTGAGGGGGAGGACTCCTCACACTCTGCCCCTGCTCCAGCCTGGGGTCCCTCCCACAGGAGACAGTCCTCCACGAACTTCTCTACATGAGTCCTTCCCACAGGCTGCAGTCCTTCACCAACCGCTCCAGCGTGGGTCCCCTAGGAGGTCACAAGTCCTGCCAGCAAACCTCCTCCGGCATGGGCTCCTCTCTCCATGGGGCCACAGGTCCTGCCAGGAGCCTGCTCCAGCATGGGCTTCCCATGAGGTCACAGCCTGCTTCAGGTGCATCCACCTGCTCCAGCATGGGGTCCTCCACGGGCTGCAGGTAGATATCTGCTCTTCCGTCAACCTCCACGGGCTCCACAGTGTGCCTCACTGTGCACTGCAGGCAGCAAGGGCCTGCAGACATCAGGAGCTGGAAATGGGCCCTCAGGGTCAGCAGGGTGATGGGGTTTTGGGGCAGTGGGGTTAGTACTACGAAAGCTGTTGGGGAGAGGATGGTGCCTTCTTACCTGCAGCAGGCTGCCGAGAAAGCCAAGGGGTCCAAGTCTGAATTTGACAGCTACTTGGAAGCAGAGATGGAAAATTTAAGCTGTATCCAGCCAAGAACTGAGTGGGAGAGAAAGAGGGAACAGAGATTGCAGGACCCAAAACCAGCAGCACCTGGAGAAAGCTCTCCACTGGCATTCAAAGACACACAGCAAGCACAGGGGGTAGGAGCTGCAGGTGCCTTAGGGAGAGAGATGCAAAGCTCAGGAGAGTGTGGGAAGGAAAGCTGGGAGGAGACCCCCGTGGGCAGCGGCTGTGGGCAGGGAGGGCAGGGCAGCGGGCAGAGGGGTCCCTGAGCTGGCAGGGAGCAAAGAAAACAAACCTGCCCCCATTCCTCCCTGCAAAGACACCTGGATGGACCTGGACAGCAATGCTGACAGTGGGCAAAGGCATACGTTACGGGAAGCATGGCCTCCAGAGCCCCCTGCACAGGCCCTGTGTGGCCCAGAAGCTGAGGTCCATCTCAGGGAGCAGGGAGCTCCTGTGCCTAGCACAGCCCAGGGCAGGATTTGGTGTCAGGTACCACTGCCCAGGGCAGGGGTGGGAGCCGAAACTCCCCAGGGCAGCCCAGAACAGCTCGCCAGGCAGTGAAATAAATCCCAAGCAACAGACATTTCACACCGGTTGGGAGCATGAGCCTGGCGCGGCATTGCCAGGCATCGCCTTGCTGTGCCCCCGTCCCCCCTGCCCACCCGTGAGCCTTTCTGTGGGCCCTGGCCTGCGGGGCAGGGGGGTCCCTGGGGCCGGTGGAGCCGGGGGCAGCCGTGGTCTCAGGCAGGCAGGTGTGGGCACTGCCACGCTGCCTGGCTGCCCACACAGCCCCTGCTGTGCCCACTGCCTGCACTGCGTGTGCTGCCCAAGCTACCTGCTGCCCGCGCTGCCTGCCAGGCGCTCGCCAGCCAAGGTCAGCAACAAAAGCTGTACCTATTTACAAAAGCCCACTACGGACTTATTTTCTCCTCCCACAAAGCACAGTGCGCCTAGCGCAGGAGGTACCGCCGCCTCCCACCCCTCCGGCAGCTGGAGAGCAGCCTTATAAGCTACAAAAACCAGCAGCGCCCGGCTGTGTGAAAGGAAGCCATTTTATCACAAAGTTATACCAAAATGAAGAACTGTTTTGTTGGGGCTTTTTTTTCCAAATGGCTGCAAGTAATTGCTGGGATTAACGTAACTGCTGAACTGATGTTGTGATTCTCCAACAGCTCCCTTCCATCTCTACATCTGCTTGCAGGATAATACTTGATGAACAGCACCAGTCGTTAATTTTCCAGGAGGTTGCCTGGGAATGCAGCTCTGGGTGGCAGGGGTCAGGCTGGGAGGACAAGCCTCAGCTGCAGGTCTGTCCCTCCCCATGGATCCCTCCTTCATGTGTCCCTGCTCGTCCCCGCAGCCCGGCCAGCCGGGGACCCCAGTCCATCCCAGAGCCCTGCTGACTGGGGACCTACTCCCTTGCCTTTCCTCCCACTTGCATCCGCCCTGGACACCCCAACATCCCAACTGCATCCCCAGATCTCCTCCTTGCAGTTTTGTGTTTTAATCTGTCCTGGCACTGGTGACATCGCTGTACACTGATAATCTTAGAAAAATATTCCTGTTTGGAGGCTCTGATCCTGTTTCCTTTGGAAAGCTGCAGGGAAATGGGCTTCCTGTCTGTTCTGCACTCAGGGGGCAGCAGTCACAGGGACGGGGGGCTGGGGCTGGGGTGGGAGGCTGGTTCTGGCTCTGTGGCTGGGCAGGGGGAGCCATGCTGGGGTCCCAGCAGCTGTGCTGTGCTGGAGACAGGCAGCTCTCGGGCAGCTGCCTAAATCGGTGCAGATCAGCTCAGCATGTTGCAGACCTCCTCCTTTCGGGCTGCTGAGGTCCCCCCACCCGGCAGCATCACCATGCCATGCTCCGGATAAATTCAGTGCGACGCCTCCAACCTGGGAAGCCCTTGCCGGGGCGATGGCTGGTGCTGGGCTCCCATGCGCCGGGTGCTGCAGGGGAGCTGCCCCTGTGCTGCCACCGACTGCCAAGACTTTCCATCCCATCCCTTCCGCAGCCTGGGCTCCCACGATGACTGGGACACCAGGACACCCTGAGCTGGGAAACAGTGGCTCGGCCGCTGCAGGCATGTCTCTGGGAGAGCAGGCTGGCTCTGGAGGGACGGCTCTCCTGGTACCCGGGGGACTGCCCAGTGCCATCCTGAGCTGCACGGTTGCACATCACCATCTGGAGCCTTTTCCACACTTTTTCTTGCTATTCAGTCCTTTGCTCTCTTACTCAAGCAATTTGAAATGTGTGCCCCACTTCATTTTTAACCTCCTCGGTCCAGGGGATTTCTTCCGCGATGGGTCTTGCAGCGGTGGCACCGCTCCCAAAGTACAGGGTACAGAGCCTGGGCTTTTCCTGTACGAGTCAAACTAAAAGAAGCCAGACTTAGGATAGAAATATACAGGGATATTCCCTGGCGGGAGCCGCATCCCTGGCAGTGGTGCAGTGTTGGTGCAAGCGAGCTGGGGGGCTCCGCCACCCCCCGGCCCCGGCCGTGCCCCCACCATCCCGATGCCGCCCAGGCAAACGCAGGAGAGCACCTTCTGCAAAGCACAGCTCCTCCCAGAGCAGGTTTGCACTAATAAACTGAAGTATTAGCGGCACAGACCGTGTTGCTTTGTTTTTCTTTCCACTTTATAGTATATATGTTATCGTTTATTTATAGGCAGATCACTTCACTATTTACAGTACATGAGCGTAGAGATTCTACAGTCTTTTTGATGTAAACAAGTAACTCCGCAGCAGGGGAGTCTGGAAAAAGAAGCCAGTTCTGAAGTATTTACACAATTTAAAATAGAACTTTTATACCCACCGCATAGATATAGATAATACATTGAGCGATTTGGTTAAATTATCTATGAAACTATAGAATCTGACAATGTAAAAATACAAGAAAACGTTCTCTTGTTTTAGAAGGTAGACAGTTAAATCACACTAGAAATAAATCTCTTTTTAAAAAATAATAATAATAAAGGAAAGGCATAAGAATCCATGCCGTCTTTTAAGGTTAAAGTATATTACATAAATAAGGACACAACAGAACGGAACTGGGGAAAAAAATTAAGTGAAATATAAAAAACCGCTACCAATTAAAAAAAAAAACAAACACCAGACTAAAAACTTGATTCTTAATCACAGAGGGATCAATTCTGCTACTTTTACGTACTCTGCAAGCAGAAAACTGCAGAGTTAAGTAGTACTTACTTGGCATGAGGATGGGAGGCAGAATTGGCCCCTAATAATTATTAGCAGTGTCCTTTTACTTTAAAAACAAAAGAAAAGAATTTAGCTTTTTTTTTATAAATAACAAAGCAGATGTGCCCCTTTTTTAGGTGAAATTCTTACACCTTTCTCAAGAAATGCATCAATTTAATCTTTCTCTCCCTTGCTCACATGCATACGCACACTCCCTCCCAACTCAGTATTTACCGCAGCGTGGCTCTCAGCTCGGCGCCGTGGCCGTGGGCTCTGCGGCCAGGCTGCCGCCACCGCCCCTGACCCCAGGCTGGGCGAGGGAAGAGGAATGAAACCCGAAGGCTGCGTTTGGCTCTATATTGCTTGAGATTGTCAGGGATGGACTACAACGCTTAGAACAGAAAAGCGTGTCAGGGCTCAGCTACGAACAGTGATGTATCTCAGTATTCAGCATACCTCCAAAAAGGAAGGGGAAAAAAGAGAAGAAAATAGAAAAAGGGAAAAAAAAAAGTGCTGGTCAGCAATTGCGATGCTCCTTTGCGCGGACCAGAGCTGAAATCAGACACTCAAGACTGTAACGTGGCGACTGAGCTGCCGCTTTGTTAAAGATGCGCAGCCCAGCCAGCTGCGCTGAGTAGGGGTCAGGGTGAAGCTTTTCTTTGGGGCAGCACCAAACCTAAAACCTGGGATTGTCCGCTGCATTCAGCCCAGACACTCGGAAACATTTGCTCCTTCCGACGGAGCCCCAGGGACCCGCTGGATTCCAGCCAGAAACCTGGTACCCCACCCTGGACAACCAGCTTTCCTGGGGCAAATCTGTGCAAAAAAAAGCAAAGGGGCATTTTATCACGACACTCTTCACATTCAGCGTTTCCCCACAGTACCTGCAGGGAGCTACTGGGGGTCATTCTATAGTTATATATTTTTAAAAAAATAAATCTCCTCCTCACTTATTGCCTACCATAACATACCCTTTTGCCCCAGTTTCTCTTTGAAGTCGTGCTCTTACCTGCCCCACTGCCTCGGCCCTCGCGGCTGGCGGGGGTGGCTTCGTGGGGCTGCCATGGGGGACTGGGTGCAAGGGATCCCTTTTTGGGTGCCCAGCACCTAGCTGCATCCACTCTGGGGCCCCCGCTGCAATGCCGCAGACTGGGTGGGACAGAAAGCTAATGCCTGAGGAGGGCAAACCCACCCCCCCNCGGGCACCGCGTGGCTCCTACCCCGTTGTCCTGTTAGCATCCGAAAGCCACAGGCCGCTAAGGGAGGGAGCTCTCACCCACCCCTTCTGCCTGACCCCTCCTTCCTGCCCCTTTGCACACCTGAGCCCTGCCAGCTAAAGACACCTTTGTATTGAAACAAAAATTAAAAAAATCAAGTGGGAACTTATTTTTCACCACAAACCCTGTGTCAGGGATTTTAACGCCAGCGGACTGTCACACCTGCGCTTCTTGAGCCGAACGCCCTCTGCTCTCACCTAGTCCTAAAGAGCTGGGGATGCCCCTGGGGTGGGCAGCACACAGCCCTGGGGTGAGCAGCACACAGCCCTGGGGGGGGCAGCACATGCCCCAGGGTGGGCAGCACACAGCCCTGGGGTGAGCAGCACACAGCCCTGGGCTTCTCCCTGCTGTGGCGATGGGCTGCAGACGCGGGCAGCGGCACAGGGCTGCCCCAGCCACACTTGTGCCTCTGCCCCTTGCACACCTCTGCACATAGTGTGTAAGTCCTGCAGAAATTCTCGGAGGAGGAGGGAAAACAAACCAGCCCAATGTAACGGAAGGAAAAAAAACACAAAAAAAACCCAAATGAAAAAATCCCCACCCCAACCCCACTTATAGGCTTCAGGCACCACGAAGACCACTTATTGCATCTCCTCCTACCCTACGGGTGCAGTACTGCTCGGCTCTGTGCAGGACGAGCCCTCCCCTTCCCCAGCACCGGCCTCCCTGCGATATCCAGAAGCTGGGCACAGGCGGGGGCTGCGGGCTGACCTGGGGGGCCCAGCTGCAGGAAAACAATGTCAAATTTTGTATCTGGGTACACCTAAACCAACACTTGGGAAGCGACTGAGTGTCACCCCAGGAGAGGGTTCGCCCTGGCTCTGAAGCCCCCCAGCTCTGCACTAACCCTTCCCCTCCACCACGCTTGATGCATCATCCCCCGCGGGGCCCGGCCGCGGAGGCTCGGTGCCCCCGGCTGAGTGGGAGATGGAAGAATTCCACTTACTTTGCTTTTTTTTTTGTTGTTTTTTTGGATTGATTGTTTTCTGAAAAACATCAGCACAGCACAGGACAGTACTACCCACCCTAAATGTGTCGCTATATACATTCTACATAAGCTCTATAGCAATCACATGTAAACATCATCGTTGTGAGGAAATACTAGGACAGAAAAAGGCAAAGCTACAATGAGGCAATTGCCAATAGCAGATGCTCAGTCTCGGCCAGAGCTGCTCGTGTTTGCTAAGGTGGGATGAGAAGTGGGGGGGCGCTTGGGGCAGGAGAGCCGCTGAACCTTGCTGCTGAGACTGAAATGGCACAAGGACTGTTCCCTGACAGTGATCGTCACCAGCTGCAGGTTGGGGACCCACAGTTCAACCCCCCCAGTGGCCTGGGAGCCCTCACACGGCCGGGCTGGTTGTCATCAGAACCACGGCTTCCCCGAAAGCGGGGAGAAACAGCCAGGTAACTGTGCTGGTATCAGCGCTGCCGGCGTTTCTGCTCCTGCCAAAGACCAGCTGCACGCGTGGCGCCGGAGCCAAGGGCCACCTCGGCAGGGCGCGGGCTCTTGGCACAGTGTCTCGTGCCATTTCGGAGGCTTTGGTCGTACTCCCTGCAAGACAAAATCGTATCCACGCCAGGGAAATGAGAATAAAACCCCTAAGTCATGTCGAGGGGAGACCCCAGGAGACTCTAATCTATCTATTGGCAGAGTTAAGGCTATAATATTCTATCTACACAGGATGGCTGAATCCCTAGTGGTCTCTGGGTCTGAAAAAAAAATGGAGATGATGGTGATGGCTTGAGGAGCGGAGATTCCTGCTCCCTTAGGAAAATGATGCCTCTGGCCGGCTCACGATTATGTTTGCTCCAGCCAGTGGTGGGCTCTCCCCCTCCCACCTCGCCTGGAATGGGGGGCAAGTTTGCAAGCAAATTTCGGGGGGTTGCTGCTTGAATATGCCTTAAATCCAGTGCTGCCGGGCAGCCCCGAGGGCCCCTGGCCAGAGGCAGAGCAGGTGAGTGCACCACGGGGCGCTGGTGGGCATGGGGGACAGACCCTGGGTGCCAACTGGTGCTGGGGAAGTGTATGGCTTATCAGGTACCAGGCAGAGCACGGGCAAGGTGTTGCGTTCAGTGGGGCAGAGGCGTTTGGCGTGGCTGCCATGTCCCCTCCTGCCTCTCTGGATTTTGGGCTGGCTGCTGGGCAGGGATCACAGATGGGTCTTCTTGCCCCACTTGCTTTGCAGGGGGTGGGAGCGAGCGGAGAGCAAGCTGCTTGTCCTGGCCGGTCTGCCAGCCGCCCAAGGAGCTGGGGAGAAGCTAGCTTCCTCACACAGACCTGGAGGTACCCATCCCTCAGGCTGTGCCGCAGGACCCGCCGGACCAAGCTTGGCCAGCTCCAGCCCCCTGGCCCCTCTCTCCTGGCTCCACAGGCAGCAGAGGGATGGAGCAGTGACGGCTGGCAGGCATCTGTCCCACAGCCCCCCAGGCAGCGCATCCTTCTACCAGCCTCCCTGCCGCACCGGCAAAGCTGCCTGGCGCCACGGCGGGAACGGCATGGGGCCGGCCTGCCCACCACCCACCGGCTCCATCAAGGACCAGGTTCAGCATCGGGGTGCCGTGACCCAGCTGGGCTGGGGCACTCAGGGCCTGGGGGACTGGGGCCATGTGAGCAAGAAGAATGGCTTTGACAGCAAAGTGGGTGACCCGGGCGCGACCGCCGAGCACCCCGGTTTGCTGGCAGGGCAGGTGGGTGCCTCCATGGCTGACGGGCGAATGCCGGCTCCATGACTCTGCTCTGACCCCCCATTTGCTGAGTGGCAAGTGCCTCATTACAGTGCATAGTTAAAAATCAAGGAAGCGGTACAATAAATCTGAATTACAGTACATCTGAGCCATAAATACATTTTTTAAGTATATACTTTTTTTTTTCTCTTCTATTAAAAATTAGTTTATAATCCTGATTCTATTCACAATTAACAATTTCATCATCACACACTACGGACAAAAAAATGTTATGGTGAACACAGCTGCAACTCCGCGGCGGGAGCACGGGGAGGGCAGGAGGGGGGAGAGGGGGCCGGGGGGCTCCTAGGCTCACCCTAAAACAACCAGTCAGAAGCAGGGGGACTAACGTGTGGCAGTGAGACATCGACACCATGGGGACTCACAGACAGAAGCAGCTTTGTTCAATGTAAACATCGATCGGAAGGGACAGCAGTCTCTCTCTCGCGCGTGCGTGCTCTCGCTCTCTCGCTCTCTCTCGCTTTCCGTAGACTGAATAATTTCTTTGAAAACGTAAACATATTGGAAGTGCCTTGACTGAGGTATTGAGGTATTCCTCCAAGGTTAAGGCTGTTACCGATGCAGGCTTAGCTGGGCCTCCTGCAGCAAGCTGTCGAAATCCATGGTCTCATACTTGCTTTTCACGGGAGCGGGGGAGGACTCCTCTGCGCCGCAATCTGGTAACGGCAGGGACACAAGGCAGCCGGGTCAGGGAGCGCGGCACAAGCACGCTCGCTGCCTAGCAGGGGGGGAAACCGAGGCACGGCAGGGCACCGCCGGCTCCCCCGTGACGGGCATGCTGCATCCCAGCACTGCAAAGCCAGCCCGGACGAGGCGGTGACGGCAAAAGGGAGCGGGACGGTGCTGCCTCTCCGCCGTTAAGGGGTGCTGGGCAGAGGGGCTGTGGGCAGCGCCCGGCCTGCCAGCTCACACACCACAGACCCCCGCTCCCAGGCGCGTAAAAGTCTGTCGGACCCAGCTGAACTCCGAGGTGCTGACACAGGGGTCCCCGCGGAGCCGTGGCGACTGCGGGCAGGGGGGGTGCCTGCCTGCAGCTCCCCAGCCCTCTGCCAGATCTGAACAAACAGTGCCACCGCAGAGCCTGGGAAATGCAGCAAACGCCAGAAATAAGGCTGCCTAATTTAACAGCAGCTTAACCCGCCCGGATGTGTGTTTGTGAACGAGCCATGAATGGCACGGCTGCATCTCACCTCTGCCTGTGGGCTCCCCATCTCATCCCGCACCAGCGTGAGCAGGACTGTAGGAACAAGCCAGGCTGGGCGCGGAGCGGGTGGCTGCTGACCTTGTAGCAGTCTGCAGGTGAGGAGCACACGGGGGGTTCTCCTGCACAGGGGTGCAGCTCTGCTCCCCCCCCACCCCCCCTCACAGCACTGCACAACCATCTTCAGACAGGGTGCTGTTTTCTATCTTCTCCATGCCCAAAATGAGAGGTCCTGGGATTTATTTAGATGAACAACAGGGATTTGCACCCACAACCAAAACCAGAGGGATCGCTGCTCTGAGCAGATGAGATGTTATAAGGCGTTAAAAGATTGGGCAGTACTTGTGTCAGACTGGACGTCTAGAGCTAAATTAAGACTTTAGGGCTTCATTTCCTGGGCCTCAGACTCTCAGGCATGAAGTGGGATACCAGAACCACCTCACCCCCTGCAGAGGGTACAGAAATAAATGCGCGGTGCTTGTGAAACACCTGAAGATCACAGCAGCTAGGGCTGGGCAAAGCCTGGATCACACTTCCCTTGCAGGACTAGCAGAGGGTTTTACTCCTGTCCTTCAGCTCAGGCTGCAGCAAGACCCTGGCTAACACGGTCGCTGCGTGAGGCAGGAGGTCTTGCAGAAGCCCATACAGCACAGAAAGTGTTAATGTGACCACAGCCCATTTCAGTGCTGTCACTTTGGCTGGTGAATCTGTCCTGCGGAGTGGCAAACCACCCAGGGCACCTCTTGGGCTAATGAGATGTTGCTGACTGCCTTCTGTAACGACTAGGAAGGGACTTCTCTGCTGGAAAGGGTCCAGCACTGTGCAGAAACGCAGCGGAGACAGGATGGGCTGTGGTCAGCTGAGACCCAGCAGCCCTGTGGTGTGATGCTACCGTTTTGCAGCCACACACTCCGGGTCCCCAAGCCAGTTGCTTTTCTTCTCTCCTCTCCCCCCGGTTTCCCAAGCCATCTGACTGAGCTGAGAGCAGCCGTGTGAGCCACAGCAGAGCCAGTGGGCTTTCCCTGCAGGCTCCAAAGAGGTTTAGGGTCCTTGCATGACTAGGGTTCAGCAGAGCAACATGCCATTAGGGCTCTGTGCTGATAAGCAGGATGCTCTGGAAAAAAGCAGCTCCTGCTTTCTTACCCAAGTCAGTGTATCTGGTCCTGAAGAATTGCCCGAGGCCACCAGAGCTGAGCTGGAATGAAGGCTCGTTCCTCTTCCTTAGCGAGGTGCCGTTTTTCAGAGATAAGGCGGCATGCTCTGAATACCGGTAGGTGATGAAGCCGTATTTATCCCCCCTGAGCAACCAGAGAAAGAATTCAAGATGCGATGAGCCCTGCAGCCCCTCTGACGGGATTCTGCCCAGCACTGCACCCCCGTCCCTCCAGCCCGCCAACCCTCCATCCCACAGCCCTCCATCCAGCTGTCCCTCCATCCCACCAGCCCTCCCCATGCCCTTGGACCTGGGGACATGCTGCATCTCCTCGCCCAGAGCACTGACACCTTGGGCTCAGCTGACCGCGAGGGTTGGCGTGGCGCAGAGCACTTCACCCCACCAGCATAACCCCATCACTGGCCCACGCACAGCCGGGTGCGGGGGTGACCCTGCACCGCCTGGCCGTGCTGCCGCTGCCGCAGGAGAGCGGTTGCCCACGGCTGCTGGAGCCGCAGACTCCGGCTTGCCCACCACCCACCTGTTAGTCCTGGACAGGACCTGACACTCCACGATTTCACCAAACACTTCGAAGCGTTTCTTCAGTTCGGTGGAGCTCATGCTGCTGGAGAGGTTTTTGATGTACACCACCCGGCCTTCCCCCTGGCAAAGCAAGCGAAAGGTTTCAGGCTCCGAGAGCCCCGTTCCCTGTGCTGCCGATGGTCCCTGGAAATGCAGGGCTCTCAGGCAGCCCCGAGGAGCCAGCGCCAGGAATCAGGCTGCAGCAGGGCGGTGCTGCCATGGCACAGCTTGACATCTCCGAGATCTGGGTGCCTCCGCTCCAACCAGCTCATGGGTGTCACCCCCAGGACACCACTGCTGCAGGGTTCAGCCATATCCACATCCCTGTGGACGGTGCTACAGCCAGGCTGAAGCAGCCACCCCTGCCGCCTTCTCTTATCAATTTCTCCTGCATTCCTGCAGATTTTTCAGCTTCTCCTGGTGAAGATGCCAGGAAATATTCAAAAAAATTGCTAGGGGCAAAATTAAATTGCATTGCAGAAAAAAAATGCCAGAGGCATGTGTGAGCATGTGTGTGCGCATGCACAACAGTAGAGAGGACCAACAGTTATTTCCCCGCATGCCCACCACCCCACCCAGCTCCCACCCATGGGTGCAGGCAGGGCTCCTGGTGCACGAGGCTGCCTCTGCAGCAGCACCACATCCGTGACCGCTGAGCAGCTCCAGGGACTCCCCAGCTCACGCCAGAACTGCCAATACCACGGGCAGCGAAGCACCGGCGCGGGATGCTCTGGGGATTTCTGCGCCAAGGACTCCGTGTATTGCCCGTCGCTGGTGGCTTCCTCTTCACGTTAGGTTTTTCTCTGCCCCCTCCCCCCCTTATGGCCTCATTTAACACTGGCCTCGCACCAAGGGACACTGACGCCAGGGCTAATGGGCTCCCCCACTGCCTTTCTGCCGCAGGACACGAACCGAGGGCCGGGCATTACTTTGTCCCAGCACGACGGCCCCGCTCACTTACGATGGCCTTTTCCCGTCTCTTCTCCATCTGGCCCCGGTGCCCGCTCCCGCCCTGACACTGCTCGCCGTTCTCACACCTGGGAAGCGAGGGAGAGGAGGTCAGCCAGCGTGGGGCGGATCCAGCACGGAAAGCTTCACACCTCCAAGAGAAGCCAAGGCACACGGCCTCTGCAGCCGCGGGCGGGCGGGCGCTCAGAAGGAGAGATGGGGGTCTGGAAACACTGGAAAGGACACTGGAAAAATCCTTTCCAACAGGTGCTGGGGGGTCTCAGCGGGTGCCCACCCCTTCCCAGGCACGGCTCCGGCCCATGCCCATGCCCCAGTGTCCCCAGTGTGATGGGAGTCCCTGGCTGCTTCCCCCTGGTGCTGCTTTCCCTGGCCCTGACTGACACTTTCAGCAGCTGCTGATGTAGCACCAACTATTTAAATAGTTTTTCTTTCATTAATTAGCACCTTTATTACTTGGGCTAACAGTCCAGAGAGACGGGCTGCTATGTGCCAGGGTGAAATCATAGGGTGCAAGAACAGCCCCAAGTTCTCCCCTCTCACCCCTCCCCACTCCCCTGCCCCCTGTACCTGAAGGTCCGTCTGCTTGTGGGCGATCGGGACCGGCAACACGAAGACCCCGAGCTGGACCTGCTCCGGGAACAGTAATGCAAACCGGTCCTGGAAAGGGGGTTTCTCCGCAGGCACAGCTTTGTGTCGCCATGCTCCTCCTCCTCCTCTTCCTCCTCCTCCTCCACTGGGGAGCCACTCTCACTGCAGCTGTCTTCAAAGACAGTGTCGTACTCAGGGGTCTTGCAGAAGACCATGTCCTCGTCATCAAGAGCACTGTCCAGAAAGCCAAAATGCTTGGTTAAGCTGGCTCTGATCTCCTGGTCTCTCAGCTGCTTGGCACCATCCTTCCAGAGCATCTCGCTGCCCGCCTCCTTGCCGCCAGCATCCAGCCCCTGGTAGTGGGCGGCCGGGACCCTCCTCTTGTGCTCCATCTCCACCTGGCTCGGGGGCTCCCACGACTTGAGCACCTTCCTCTGCAGGGCAGCCTCGGGCTTCAGCACCTGGCAGTAGTCGTGGTCCCCGAAGGAACGGGAGAAGGGCCGCTTGAGCACACCCTGCTGCTCGGGGAGCGCGGGGCGCCCGGCGGCTCGGCTCAGGTGGGCGAAGAGCTCTGTCCTCTCGGGGTGCTTCTTGGGGGCTTTCCGGGAGGCTGCCATGTCCCCTGCACCCCCGGGGCTGGGGGCTGTCCCGTCCTCCTTCCCTGGCTCCTGGGGGATGTCTGGCTTGTACAGGTCCTCCTCAGCGGGTTTGTATGGTGGAGTGGTGGGTGGTGTGAGACCTGAACCCCCCCCCCGAGAAAAGGGCAGGAGTCAGCGCTGCCCCCGTCCTGCCCCATCCCATCCTGATGCCTGAGCTGCACCAGGCATCGCAAGGGAAGGGTGGCTGTTCAGCCCCTGCTGCCTCGTCCACCCAGCTGCACTTGGAGATAGGATGCCTGATCCCAGAAGGGACCCTCCTGGTTCATGCAGGGACACCCTGCACTGCTGCCCATCTCAGATGCATCCCCCCAGCACTGGCACCTCTGATGGATGCAGCTTGTGAGCTGTTTGCAGCGCTTGGATGTGGAGGCAGTGCATGGGAAGCCTTTGCAGGGCAAAGCAGGGCCCCCGGGCTGTGGGATAAACATGCCCGCTTGGCTGAGCTCGGCTGAGCCAGCAGCTCCAGGCTGAGTTTAGGGTAAATTCCCCCCTCCCAGGGAGGACTTTCGCAAAATTAAAAAATCAGAAGCCTGTCCTACCTGCTGTCCCACACAGCTCCACTGTCAGCATCGGCTCAAAGTTTCTCTTCCCAAAGGTCTGGTCACTGGAGAAGAGGAGAAAACATGGAGAGAAAGCTGTTTAGGTGAACCACACTCCCCAAAAAACAAAAGGAAGCTGAGAAAACACTGCCTGCAAGCGAGCCCTCCCACCACAGCTAGTGCCTGACGGAGTAACCCCACGAAGGGGTGCGAGGGGCAGCGTGGCGAGCAGCGTGCCCTCCCTGTCCCAGCCAGAGCTCCAGGGTACGTTGCCCTCAGCATGCAGAAATGCACTGCCCCCAGCCTGGAGGTCCCCGAGCTCCTGGCACCCAAGTGAGGGCCACAGTTTCCCACAGCCCCACGCTCAGCTGCACAGCTGTCGGCTCTGCGAAAGCAGCTCCACTGGGTTACTGCAGATGCATGCCCAGCCAGAACACCCCGAGGCAGCTTTCCAGCCCCAGCGCGGTTCATTCAGCCCCGTGTGCACTTACGTTTGTGCCAAGGACAGCGTGAGACACCTGGGTGTTTCTGAAAGGCAGGGAGAGAAGCAGGGTTACCAGCGGAGCTGTGCTCCCTCCAGTGCCCGAGGCGGGAGCAGGGGTCCCTCTGCCTGCCCTGGCCTGGCAGGGTGCTGGGGACCGTGGGCTCTGCCTGCGAGGTGGCGGCATCTGCAGGAGGGCTAACGCCGCCAGGGTTGAGCCATTCATGCTCACCAAGCGCTTGCGGAGAGCTGCAGTTTTGGGGCACCAGTGCAGCTGAACCCCTGTGCCCAGGCACAGGGCAAGCCCGAGGGGAAGAGGGACCCGGATGGATGGGGCAAACCAGTCCCTGCTGATCTAGCGCTACACCAACTCCTTCATCTCATCAGAAGGACAGGAAAACTGAGGCAGAAGGACCCCACGGATTGAAACAGCACCCCAAAACCAGAACACGGCCCCACCTCCCCATGCATGGGACCCCGCAGCTAGCCGGCACATGGGTCAGGGCTCGGCTGTGCTTGGGGCTGCTCACAGCGTCACTGCCAGCTGAGTGCCAGGCGTCTGGCCAGCAGTGCTTACCCATGGCAGGGGCAGCACGGGCAGCGTGGGCGCACTGGGGAAGGGCGAGCAGAGCAACAACCCCGCGGCCACCCTCACCTGCTTGCTCCAGGAGGGCACAGCACCGGCTGTCAGCCCCGTCGCCCACCTTGCCATCCCCTGGGGAGCCCAGGGAGAGGGGCTGGGGCTCCAACGGTGATGTCGTGCTCCCGCTGTCTCCCTCCTCTGTGCCCCCCACCTCCACTTCGGCTGCGGGCTCTTCGGCAGAGAAGCCTTCCAGCACTGGGCACAATGTGGACTCCCTGCAGGCCAGGCCATCCTGGGAGCCACGGCTGTCCCCTGTCTCCTGGGGGACGGAGGGCTCGCAGGGTGGCTCATCGAGGAAGGACAGCCAGTGGCCGAGCTCAGGGTTGAGTCTCTTGGACCGGCGGACAGCATAAACAGTGCTCTCCTGCTTGCGGACCACCTTCCCCATGGCTGCACCCGGGGCCCCTGCACGCTTCCCAGCACTGTCCTCGAGGCCACCCAGCTCCTGCGGTGCCTCTGCCTCGACCCCGGGGCTCTGCCGTGGCTCGCCCTTCTCTGGTGCTATTTTGGCTCTGGAAGTGCAAGTCCCACCAGCATCCTCCCTGTCCTGGGCCAGTGGCACAGGGGAGCGGGAGCCAGGCGATCGGGCCAGGGCGGCGTACACGGGCTTGCCCAGGCGGTATGGCTTGCTCACATCACACAGCAGGTCCCGTGCCAGTAGTTCCTTCAGGATGGAGAAGGATGCTCCGGGCTTCTTGCAGCCTCCGGCAGCCTGCCAGGCACAGCCTGGCGGGCTCTGGGCGCTGCTGGGGAGGCCCGGCGGTGCAGGGCAGTCTGGTTTGGCTCTCTTGAAGGGGCTGCTGCAGGGCTGGGGCTTGGTGTCGGCAGCGTCGCGGGTGGGCAGCTTCCGCGGGGGCAGGCAGTAGGTGTGCATGTAGCGGATGAGCTCCACCACTGAGTGCATCTCCCCCTCGCAGGGGAACTGGCTGCTGGAGCCATCCTCTGCTGAGGAGGAAGGAGTCACTGAGTCGCCAGAGCTCAGCGAGTCCTCGCTGGAGTCGCTGTCATCCTCGTGATGGGCGTAGTGGCCTGGGGACGGGTGGTGGTGGCTGCTGGGGCACTCCTCGGGCGCCCGGGGAGCTTTGGTCTGGGGGCAGGGGGCGGTGGAGGTGAGGTGCCGGTGCAGCTCGGTGCAGCTGCGGCTCTGTGCCTGCGGGACGCTTGCCCTCCTGTCCCGGGGACCCTCCACCTTTGGAGATGAGAGAGGAGAAAGTCAGTCCTGAGCCCTCCGGCCACAACCTGATGCATGTACTAGGCACTGGAGAAGCCTGCCGGGCTAACAGAGCTGCCCCACATCCTCGAATCCCCCAGTGCCATCCCAGCAGCATCCCGGCCTGCCTGGGGGTCAGCCCCATGCCTCAGGGGGTTTCCAGTGGGCACGCGGGGCCAGCAGCCCAACCGCTGCCCTCCGGCAGCCGGCACGCAATGATGCTCCTTCTCGCCAGGAGGGATTTGCTGCGCTTCCAAGGCAATCTCATTTGCTGGGCCTGATGCACCGCACAATTACCATCAGCCAAGCAGAAAAATCTTTGATGGCAACTTCTGCTGGGTTTCAGGAGATTAGCTGAAGTGACGGGGTCAGCGCTGCAGCGCGGCGTGCAGACAGGGGCGGGAATGCCGCGTGCTGCTCTGCCGGCGGCCAGACCCGCCTGTCCCCAGTCCCTAGCCCAGCTCAGGGGCTGCCCGTGCTCCCCGGCACCACCCTTTGGTGACCCCCTTTAGGACCGTTCCCGAGAGGTCAGTGCTGGGATGGGTTCGGGCTCTGCCCGCTGAGGAAGTACCTTTGCGCAGGGCCGTGCAGGTCGGGACTTAGGGGTCCCCGGGCGCCGGGCGCTCCCGTCCCGCTGAGCCTCGCAGCTTGGAGGCACGTGTGATGGAGAGAGGAGCAACTTCTTCAGCTGCAAAGAGAAGCGGCAAGAAAAGGAGTCGGCATCACAGCGAGGGCAAAGGAAAGTGCCGGCAGGGCCTCAGCCCCGCGGCTCGCACCTGCACTGGGCATGTCCGCTGCCGAGCATGCGGCCCAAAAATGGGGGAGGAAAAATAAAAAGGCAGGAAGGTGCTTCCCACTTCCCCGTGGCTGGGGGGGCACGTGCCTGGCCACGCACAGCCCCGAGGGGGGCGGGTCGGTCTCTGCAGCGTTCACCCGCGCCCCTAGGGACCCCAAGGCAGGTCGGGGTGGTGGGGACATGAGGGAATTTACTTCCCAGCGGCAACCCTGCTCCCATCAGACAGACAGGAGCTGCCACGGCATCCAAACGTCTCACCCCATCAATTCTGCCCTTAGGTCACAAAGACTTTACACTGCGGCATGAGTGACGGGTTTGGACAGCTCGCCTGGGTCCCCGTGCACGGCTCATTTAGCCAAAACATCCAGAGACGGCCTCGACTCGTTAATGAGCTTTCAGGGCGCTCTGCAGATGCCTGCCCCTGTGGGACCTGCTGAGGAGCTTCCCCAACACTCTGTCAAGCCCATGGGTGGTGGGAGTGGGGGTTTCCCTGGGTTACCCACAGTGCCACCACTTCTGATGGCAAGGGCAGCAGAACATTTTTGTTCTATTCAAAACCATTTTTGATTAGGGGGAAAAAAAAACACCAAACCCCACACCCAGCAACATTTCATATTCCACCCATGTCGCGTCAACAACCGAAGGTGACAACAACTCAACAGCAAGACGACTGCGTAGGCACTGGGGGACTGCACGGAGGAGACAGATCTGGGGCTCCCGTGCTGGCCGGTGGGCACGGAGCCCCAGGGCAGGCACGGGGGGTTTGAAGGGGTGATAAAAATAAGGAGTGCCCGGGTCAGGGTCTGCTGGGAAACATCAACCAGGATGCCCACAGCTTTGGGAGTGCAGCTCCTGTTGGTGGAAGCAACCAGCACCTTCCCCCCCACCCCTGCAACGTATACATCCTATATATACACATACATATTGTGTGTGATATATACCCCCCCGCGCAGGGCGTGGGCGGTGGAAATGCACGCTCTCACCACTGGATGTCACTCCTCCCCGCCACAGCCCCGGCTTTTGGGGAGACCCCGGAGCCAGGCTGGGGGTCCCTGGGGGGACCGTGAGCCCCAGGAGGGAACAGGCTGGGTGTCCCGTCCCAGGGGGTATGGCGGTGGTTTGCAGCAAATGCTGCCCGTTAGCCCTGGCCAGGAGGGGGAGCAGGGCTAGAGCCCCAATATTGTGGGGAATGAAGAGGGATGCTCCAGTCCCCAAATCTGTAGGGACTGGAGGCCACACAGCCCCTGAGGGGGTTGTGGTGGAGGGCACGGGGAGGTCAAACCCTCCCACTGGAAGCTGAGGGCATGGGCTGTCTGATAGTCTGGCCCAGCCTCACCGTCCCTCCTGCAAGAGCAGCGGGGAGCTCAGCCCCCAGGCAGCCACCGTTGCTCATGGGCATGGGGCTGGAATGAGTCAGGGAGACCCCTGGGCAGCCCCACACCCACGGGTCGGATTAAAAGCAGGCGTGGGTCCTGCCAAAGCAGCCACCGCCCCTTTGACGCCCATCCCTCCCTCTTCATATATATATTTGTATACACACAGTTTGTTCCCGTGAGGATGGTGATGGAGGTGACAGCAATGATGCAGAACATGTATACGTATACAATACAAGTATATGCTTTGGTATTGACGGTTAAAGAGAGTTTTAAGCCTAGAATGAAAAAATTCAGACCTTTGCTTCCTATCATACCCATGCAGCCGGCTTATCAGGGGCTCATCCAAATCCACCTTAAACAGTAGGAAGTGGGTTCTTACTAGAGACAGCTCATCAAACTCGGGGGCCGGGGGCGGCTCCCCCGTGACCGGGGCGGTGGGTTTGGGGGAGGGGGCAGGCGAGGTGTAGGCATGGTTGAGCGTGTCCCCCTCTTCCATAGTTCGGAAGGCAGCCAGGCCCATGTCATCTCCCTGTATATCATCCAATGTCTCGGTGAGGGCTGCCAGCAGCGCTTCGTTCTCGCTGTCTATTATCTGAAAGGAGCAGGTAGAGAGGGGCAGTTAGGCTGGGCAGAGGGACTGGGGGATGCTGGGCAGTGGGGAAGGGGGGCTGGCAGTGCCACACCAGCACCTACACTTCCCAGTGACCCCGAAGGGGCCCTGGGAGAGCTTCTCCCCAGCGGAGCACTAGGATAGGGGCAGGGGGAGAGAGACACAGCTGGAAAAGGAGTGTCAATCTGTCCCCCTGCACCCCCAGCAGGAAAAGAATGAGTCAGAGCATCTTCTCTCCCCATAGTCGCCTCCACGGCAACAAGCAGCAGCAGATAAAGGACCTGTGATTAGAAGGCTCCTTGCCCAAATCCTCTCAGCTCTAGGTTGCAAGTCGTCCCCCCCCAGAGCTGGCTATCGCAGCACTGCTGAGCAGGGCTGGGAGCAGCATCCAACTGGAATGGGAGCCCCGGGAGGGGGGCAGGCACAGCCCCCTCTGAGGAGCTGGGGAGGCTCAAGAGGGCATGGCTGGTTGTTCACAGCTCTCCTGATGGGGAAGGCAAAGAAAATGTGCGGAGTGGTAAGCCCAGCCCAGGGCTGCCCAGTGGACAAGACGGCACAGCCCTCCCAGGAGGACACAGGCGAAGCACAGCCTGGGCTGCACCACTAGCCAGACGCCACAGCTTGCAACAGGGAGTCTGGGGTTTTGGTTTCACCAAAAGCCCCCAAACACAGGCACCTCCAGCACAACAGGGGCTCTGAGTCCTCACACTTAAAGCCAACTGCACCCCGTGCTCCGTGAGGGACCCTACGGACAGAGCACAGCCCCCAGAACGAGATGTGCCTTGTATTACAGCTCCTCTGATCTATTTTTTTCGGCAAACGGCTTGATTTGGGGGTGCTGACAGAAGATTTGTGAGCTCTGGGGCTGCGCCAGGGCTGTGCTGGGCCAGGCAGGGTGACGGGCTGCTCCTGCCTCCCCGCTGCCCCAACCTGCCCCCTCGGGCCCCTCTTTCCATCCGGGCTGCGCCTCGGCTGATGCACCTCCAGTCCTCAGCACTGTCCCAGTCCCACATAGCCCCACGAGTCCCCTTCCCGTCTGGTGCAAAAGCCTGGAAGAGGATGCAGAAGCTGAGGAATGGCTGAAGTGAGCCAGGAGTTCCTTCTTTTTGGTCCTCCTCCATCATATTCTGAATGTAAACCATGTCCAACAAGAAGCAGGCTACCATCAACTACAAAATTAGCACAGGGGTGAATTGAGGCTTGCAAGGAAGACTGTTGACTGCACCCAGCCTCCCGTGTTTCTCTCATCTTGTTTGAAAATTAAATATCTTTTTTTCCATGCCCTAACCTTGCTTGCAGTTACTAGAGCAGGCTCCAGGGAAAGGCAGCAGGATGCTCCATTTTTGGCTCTCTTTCTTTTCCTCCTGTTATTGGCACGAGACCGCTGTGCATACAAGTTCAGTGGGATACATTTCACCATACTCTGCTGCTCCTAATGGGCCTGTCTTTTGCATTTCTTGTCTGTTTATCTTTTCCCCAGGAAGTTCAGCGGAAAGTATGCATCTCGTGATGAAGGTCCCTCAGCTGGACTGGACCATTTTCAAACACAGCATCAGCACAGCATAAAAGCCAGAGGGTTGTTATTATGGCCAGGTTAGAAAATATTGGGGGTTTTTATTTCTTTTCCCTTTGTTTAAATACAAATTCTCCTCCCTCCCAAAATGTAACCCGGAGTTGGCGACTAGCAGGCACCAGTGGGTCGCAATCTCCTTGTCCCAGGGGGTAAGGACTGCTCAGGACGGCATGGCAACCCCAGCCCCTGAGGACAGGGCACATCCAGGACATGGCATGAGCTCTGGGAGAGGTGAGTGGGCTGCCCTGCCTGCTCTGTCCGTGCTCCCCGGGCAGCCTCTGCAGTGCCCTGCCTGCACCCTGCCTGTGCCGTGCTCACAGCCCTGCCCTGGTGCCACAGCTCTATGAGATGCTCAGCTCTTCTGCGGGGAGAGGCAAAAACATGCTGAGGGACAAGGGCCAGCCCTGCCAGCGCCTGGGAGCATCTTCTGCCCCAGCACCACTTTGTACTGCACAGTCCCAAGCGCTGGGACAGTAATGGGGCCACCCCAGCACAAAGGCGAGGAGAGAAACCAGCCGCCCTCTGCCAGAGGGACCCCTGGCCCAGACACGGGGAGGGTGGCAGAGCTGGAGAGCCAGCAGAAGGGTTGCTTTCTGCACCTGGGAAGGGAATATACCTGCCCCACGCCACAGCCCCGAGCCCCCGCACCGCTGCCCTGCACACCCCGCCACCCCGGGAGCTGAACGGGACGTGCTGTGCACCAGCTGTAACTCTGTTTTAATAATACATCACAGGAGGGCTGGCTCAGCAGCCCTCCTGTGCTCATCCACCTCCTCATTACCCTTACTCTGCTTGCTCCATTTAGAGCCAACACGCAAATTAATGGAGCGCTAATCAGCTGGGGAGGAGCTATTAATAGTTGCGTGGGTCCTTCTTCCCTCCTTCTCCCCCTCTCCTGCCCTCCCCCTGCCTTGGTCCTTGGGTCCCCTGTGCCAGGAGGATGGGGGTACCTGGAAGAGCTCGGAGTCGTCGGTGCTGTACTGGCTGGAGTCGGTCTCCGAGTGCTGCCCGCACCACTGCAGCTCACTGAAGCAGCTGGCCGAGTCGAAGTCGCTGGCATCCAGCTGAGACAGATCGATCTCGGGGAAGTCGGAGTAGAGGTGCTCCTCGCCAGACACCTCGTACTGAGGAGAGAAGAGAAAGAGGGTGAGCCCGCTGCCACACCAGAGGGGCAGGCAGCAACAGGCAGCAGCAACCACCTGCGGAGATGGCCAGCGTCCCCACACGGCCTCGCCTCTGCTCGAGCCCATTACTCAGACCCTCTTTCGAACCAGCTTTGGCAAGCGCCTCCAGGAGCAATTACATGGTAGTGGAGAGCACAGAGAGCACCTCTTCACCGCACAGCTTGCAAATCAGTCGGCACAGCCTGGCACTGGCACTGCTGGTTACTGAAAGTCACCCCACAGTTGCCACCAAATCCCTCTCTTGCACCCCGTGCTGTGGCAGACGTTGAAACAGCAGCGGCTGCACGGGAGGAACCTGGTCCCCTCCGGCGGGCAGAAGCTCTGAGCGCAGCGCAGCTGCCCGGATTGCGGTAAGGCAGCTGCTGGGGCTCTCGGGAATGCTGAAGGCATTCCTGCCTTCGGTGCCCTAAAAGGGTGACATCCAGGGTTACCCAGCTGCCCTGGGAATCTGCGACAGCAGAGCGAGGCAACAGACTTGGGTGCACACGAGACAGCAGCGCACGGGGCCAGACTCCAGCGGGTGGCTGCACACCCTGTGGCTGCTCTGTCCCTGTTCCTGTCCCTGCCACACAGCGCTGAGCTGTGCAGGGACAGTCCCCCTGGGAAGCTGCACGTCCTGCATGTACCAGGGCACCCCCGGGCAATACGGACCCCGGTCCCTGCGCCGCACGTGCAGGATGAGAAAACTGGCATAGAAACAGATCGACGTCTGGATGCACGCAGGGCGACGCGAGCCCTACAAACCGAGCTAAAAACCTCCATTTAACCACAGAAAGCAGCTGGGACCTGCCCTGCTTCTGCCCGTCTCCCAGCCGCTGCCCGGCCACAAAGCCCCACGGCTGCGCCCAGTGCCCGCGGGAGCGAGGGCTGGCACCAGCGTGGCCCTGCCCGCGCTGCCGCTCGCTGCCTGCGCCAAGCCCGCGGGCCACGCGTAGCTCTCCCTCTAACATCCAGCTTCAAACGCGGAGGTGAAAGGTCTGGCGCGACTCCTCCGGGTATTGGCTGCCCAGGGGGAGTTTTCTGGTGATGAGGGAAGCAAGTTTATTTACAGAGCAAACGGATTTTGGAGCAGGTAAACATCTGAGCACGTGAGAGAGGCTGCAGGGGCAGGAGAACGTGGGGGCCTCCCCTCCTGATGTGCCCCGAAGGGTCTCCTCCGACACTCAATGGAAAGGAAAACCGATTTCAAACTGAGCTGCAGGAACGGAAAAGACAGTGTTTCTCTCTTTCCCTTCTCCTTTTTTTTTTTTTTTTTTTAATTGGGATAATGTAGGATTATTGATTGTGTTCCTGTAGGCTGAGGAGCCTGTGTGCCAGTGCTCCACACTGGGTTTAGGATACCCCGTGTCACATCACAGGACACTCCTGGGCACTACCACCCCCTCCATTCTGCATCTCTCACCCCCTCTGTGCCCCAGAGGTGGCCAGGAAAGGGCGAGCAGTTTGGAGGATGCAGCAAGGGCAGGGAAGAACAGCTTCACAGCCAACGGCGAGCGAGTGCTGTGTCCCAGTCACTGGAGGGAGGTGTACCAGGTAGGCATCCACCAGCGTGGTGCCACTGAGCTTATCGGGCACAAAAAACCATCTCTGTGACCCCCTGAACAGCTCCGGGATCCGGATACTCCTTGTGGGCCCCCCAAGGCTGGGGCTCTTCAAACCTGCCCTGCGAGAACCTTTGGTCCCCAGGTGGTCAGGGCTCACGTAGCTGCTCAAAGGTCCCCGTCTTCATCACTGCCAGCTCGGCGGGACACAGATGCTACCTTTCCCCCAGCTCTCCTGCCCTCTCAGCTCAGGGGCACCCTGGGCTGCGCTGGGATCAGACGTCCTTTGGCCTTTCAGATGTGTCCCTTACCTGCTCTGGCTTGTCCCTGCTTCCCTGCCATGGCTCTTGAGCCTGCTCCAGAAAAAGTCTTGCAACAACTTTGGCTCCCCCTTCTCCCCAAATATTCCCATGGGAACACAGGCAAAGGCTTTTATTTTTAGAAAAGCCATACATATATATATATATATATATATGTGTGTGTCTGCGTGTGTGTGTGTGTGTTCAATTAAAAATAGCAAAGCAGTCAAATTCTCCTGTTCCTTTTGATATGCCACAAGGGAAAAGATCCTGGTGCTGAGATCACAAGGAGTAGCTGACACCAGTGCTCGGGACGCCTTTTGATCAGCTCCACAGATGTGACATGTCCCCATTGGCAACAGGGCTGGGTAAAAATAAACTCCTGCTATCTAACGCTGCTGAGCTGCCCTCTCTGGGTGCCCCGGAGGCAGGAGCGTTCCGGCACTGCCATGCTGCGTGGTTGGCAGCAGATGCTCCCAGGCTCCTGACTAGCACAGGTCAGGAGTGCCCAAACACTCAGCTCTGCCTGCATCGGTCCTCCTCCTCAGAAACAGCAGGGAGATCCTTTGGCTAGCGCAGCCACCCGCACGGGCACCCGGCAGGGCATCCCAGCGTGAAACTATGGCTCCAGCCAGGCCTCTCTGCTACAGAGGGTCATTTAGCTTGCCCAGCCACCAAGGGCTTGCGTCTCTGGAGGGAATCCATCACTCCAGCACCGCTAGCCTGGCACCGAGTGCCGAGAGCAGAGCCCCCTGCCTGGGTCGGGGGTGGCAGCGGTAGGGAGGCTGGCTGTGGGCACTGGACCTCATCTGCTCTGACTTTCCCTTTTCCCACCCTTTGCATTTCCTGCTGCCTTGGGAGAGGAGTGAACTTTTGTTCTAATTTTACTTGGGAGTTTGTAGGAAGATCAGCCATGGGTTCTTGGTGTGCAGCCAGCAAACACCCATGGAGACACGCTCAAAAATTCAGAGGCATCCTCCAGCCCAGACACCTGGCCTGTGCACGCTGCAGCGCGGCTGCGAGCAGAAAGCTGCTGGCAGCTTATTGCAACTTGTCTGATGAATCCCTGCTCCGGGGAAGATGGATGCCCAGGCAGCTATACAGGAGCCTCCATGCCACCGGCTTACACCCTCTGGGGGAGCAGGAGCCCAAGCCTGGGCATCCCCTCCGGCAGCAGGAGCGCCCCTCAGCAGCACCATGTGGGCAGCTGTGCCTCAAAGCCAAAGCTAAAAGGTGGAGGGCATTTGGGGGAACAGCCTCTATTCAGAGACGTCCTCCTCATCTTTCCTTAAAGCAGGAACCAACTCTGACCTCAGCCCTCGCAGAAACGCAATCACAGTTACAGGACAAAGAGGCAGCTGATGCTCGCTTGCGTGTCGCAAGGAGCTTCGCCTCTGCAGAGGCTTTGCTCGCCGGGAGGACAGAGCATTAGCATTTCTATTCATTTACTGCCGAGCTCGGACAGCCCTTCCCGGCCGCGAGGAGTTTATAACTAACATGGTGGGAGCAAGGGTGGCCCCAGGAGGCCGGCAGGGACCCTTGTGATGAGGGTTTGTGCTCATTTCATGCCCCTGCTGAGGCTGGCCAGATCCGGCGGCAGCAGCCGCGCTGTGTGTGCCCCAGGAGAGCCTGGAGAGCAGGAGGGCTGTACGGCCGCTGCGGCTGCACCGCCCGGCTCCCAGCCCCACCGCCCGTGTCCACCACGGCGGAGTTGGCAACGGCGAGAAAACACGAGGGACAATCTCCAAACGGCAGTCAAGGGCGCCCAGAGGTCACCTCGCCAACTCTCCTGTCCTGGGGAACCTCAGCCACACCTAAACCTTTCCAGACAAGTACCAGCAGGGCCTCCCCGCAGGCACTGCGGGTGAGGAGGGGCCAGCTGCCCCCCAGCCGGCGCTGTGTATTCTCCGGGGAACCCCATGACAGCAAATCAGTCGGAGAGCTTCTGGTGGCTCCCTGCTCAGCATCCCTCTGCCTCTGCGGGCTGCGAACGGAAGAGCTCCCAAGGGCTCCGGGGACTGCACCCACCAGGGCAACTGCTGCTGCAACTGCCTGTCCCTTTGCAGAGCTCTGATCTGTGGGGCCTGATCTCTGCCCTTCCCAGGGGAGCGGAAAGGTGGAGCGGATGAGGAGGTGGCGTGGGGGTTCACTCCATCTCCCTGCCTGATGTGGGCAACAGTCTCTACTGTCCCCAGAGGCTCCGGCACATGTCCTGGGCTGGACCTGCAGCAGAGTGAGGGCAGCCACTGGCTGGAGCCATGTCCAAGGATGCCCCGCTGAGCACAGCTCCGTGCTGGCTCCCAGTGTCACGGGGACGGCAGGTGGGACATTTCCCCTTTTAGGTCTGTCCCCTTCTTTGGAGCAGCAGTAACTCTGATGTGGGAGCATGTGAGGTCTTATCTCTGCAGAGACATGAGGTTACTCTCCAAGCCCAACTCTAATTCAAATATTGGATTAACGAGACAGGAAATGTTTTCCTCTTTTTCAGTGTCAACTTGGGCTCCTCAGGCTAAACCCCCCAGTCAGCAGGACTGGAGAGGCCGGCTGGGGCTGGGCTGCAGGCTCCCAGGGACAGCCGTACCCAGCGAGCCCACCAAGAACGGACCTCAGCTCCCCGGGTGCGCAGCCAGCTTGCCGAGGGGGCAGGCAGAGCACAGCCCTCCTGCCTGCCAGCCTGAAAACAGGCACCCGCCAGCTGGAGTTCAGCAGCCTGCAGGCAAATGCTGATGCTTTGGGCTTCTGCCGTCCCTGCAGCAGGCCTGGGAAAGAAGCAAAGGGGCGATGCCGCCTCCAGACGCTCTTGGAGGAACCACAGCCTGACTGCCTGGCAACAGCAACCTAAATCAGGGCAAACAGGAGAGCTCTGCTGGCCACGGCCTGCGGTGTTTAACTGGCTCAGAGGGGCTGGGGACGGTGCAATGACCGTGACGAAGAGACCTGCAGGTTCTCTCCTCTTGTCACACTCCCGACAACAGCACTGGTAGAAATTTCCCTTATCTGCAAAACCCCTGGGTCGAGCCCCTTGAAGTTGTGGCCAACTATTCTGCAGCAAGGCTCCGAGCGCGCCGGGCGATGGCACACGCATTGTACCCATGCTTACTGAGGCTGCAAAAGTTCCAGCTTCTGAAGTGTGCCGGCACGGAAGCGCTGCTGGACGGGTGCAGCGCCTTCGCGGGAACTTAATCCTGTTTAATCCTGGGAGGGCAGATTTGCGTTGCCGCCTGCATACATGGCCCCAGGATGCTTTGCAACTGCCTTGTCACTCACATGCCACTTTGCTGTACAGAAAATAGGAAGGAAAACGGCAGCTCCTCAGAGGGGCTGAAGGAACCAGCCAGAAACCGGCAGCCCGTATACTTGCCGAGGAGCCGAAGCGGTGACTCAGCCCCACACGGAGCCTCCTCCTTCCCCACAGTCGAGTGCCTACCCAAAGTATTAAGGGATAAATATACATCCACACGCGCTGGAGACAGAGCCCCAAATTAGCCAGTAGCGTTTAGGCTGGGACCCAACCCAGCAGAAGGTGAGAAATGCCGAGAACACGAAGTGCTGACTCCTGCCAGCCCTCCCTCGGCGGCACAGGCAGCGCTGGCTCCCAGCGCCTGCGCTCGTGCCCCCCGGGGGGTTTCCCCCTCCTCGCCCTTACCCCAGGCTTGTCTCTAAAAAGCAAAGAAAATCCTTGGGCAGGGGTTTGGAGAGAGCCGTCCAGCCTTATCAGGGAAATCCATAATTACAGACTGGTTGAAACGGGGATTACAGGCATGCAGGGAGAAGAGGACCGCGCGGCTGTTTCACTGGCATGAACTCTTCCCCGGGCAGGCAGCAGCGGGCTGGCTGCTAGCAGCCCTCTAGCTGCTTCGGGAGGGTGGGACCCCCACTTGGGCAGGCAAGGACGAGTGCCTGCAGACCCTCAGCAGCCTCCCAGGCCGCCCCAGCACCAGAACAGGGAGGCGATGGGGGCAGGCAGCCACCGTGACCTGTGTCGGGGCCGAACCCAGCCCCGTGCACCCCTGAGGTGCACCCTGCTGTCCCGGCGGCTCCCACCCAGGGGACGCAGTTCCCATGCGGTCAGGCCACCAGCACCCTGCAGGGGCAAAGCTGGGTGCTGCCAGCCTCTCATCATCCCTAAGGACACGCCAGCTCCCTCATAGCGCTCCCAGCCCGGAGGGACCTGTGGGGCCGACAGCCCCCTCCAGGGAGGAGGGCAGAGGTGAGGATGGAGGAGAGATCTATAAATAAGTGTAAATACAGCAAGGAGGCACCTGGCCAGAGCTGTGAAGGTCACCGGAGTGTGTGCCAGCAGATAAGCAACCCTCCTCCCCACTGGCATTTGACAAAATGTCACTGTGAATGAGGGAGAGGCAGTGTCAGGTTGTGCCTTGGCCCGGCTGCCCCTCGCCACCCCCCGATATTTATAGTCCAAGAGTCCCAAAGCAGAGGGTGAGCAGTCCCTCCCCAGGAGGCAGCAGAGGCACAGGGGACCCTGCCTGCAAACACCGTGATGTGACATGGCAGAGGGAGGCAGGAGGAGCGCAGAGGCAGGGCTGCTCCCCAGTTTTGGGGGAAAAGGACCACAGGAAGCTCCCAGGTCTGCCCAGGGGCGTGCGACACCTTGTTGCCCCACCTGCCAGGAACAGGGCATTTCACCCTCTGTGCTCTGCTGATTTGCTTTTTTTTTAATTTCTACTAATCTGTTTTAACAATTCAGCCCAGCTAGAAAGAAGAAAAAGCAGCATGAGCATTTAAAGCCTGGACAAAATAAATGGCGGGTTGATCCTTTCTTCCACCCGACCTGCTCAAACACAACTGCCGCTTGTCCGCACTGCCGTCGCACGTGGGAGCCGCCACAGCGGTGCCAGCCCCCACGCCGGCCACCCTGCACCGCCACGGGTGGAGCAGCCGCCATCCCCACACAGCCCAGGGAGCGCAGAGCCGCAAGGGGAGGGGGTGCAGGCAAGGGGCGGGGGTGCAGGCAGCACCAGGTACCCAGCCTGGCAGCACCATCAGGACGAGGGGTGCTCGGTGCCGGGCTCGGAGCCACAGCCCGAGCGTCAACATGGTCTCAACTTGCTGACTTTTGTCTTACATTAGAAGAGTGTAATTAAGATTAACCATGAGATGCCGGTAATAGGAAATATTAAACATTAACTGCAAACAATAAACATGAACTTGCCAGGATATCTTTGATATGGAGGAAAGATGTAAGAAATTACACTAAACTATCCCTGAGTCACAGGATAGAAAAAAGGAGCCTGAGATACTGGTAATTATGACCTGAATAAACAACACTGTGCTGGAACACTTTAAACAAAGGTGTGTCGGGTTTAGGAAGAAGGGCAACAGCAAAGTATATCACAGGTTATAGAGCTGCACGTTCATACTACACTGGGCGGCTGTTTATTTGGGCTCCAAATGAGAGAGCCCATTTTATTTGTGCCTGAGCTGTGGGACCAGCCAGCCCCGGGCTGCAGGACCTGGCAGTGCCACGGCAGAGCTGGGGACACCCGCTGGCCCCAGCCACCCCACACAGCGGCCAAAGCGCTTCCCCACGGCACGCTGGGGCGGCACTGCCGAGCACCCGGCAAGGGCAGGAAAGGAGAACCGATGGTTGCTCTGCCCCGTGGAAGGAGAAAGGGCGGCAGGCAGCCGCAGCAGGGAATGGGCCGTTCCCAGAGAGGGACGCTCCTCTCTCAACACGGGCTAATGGAAACAGCACCCGCCAGCTGCCGCCGCTGCCAAGTGCCGTGCCGTGCCGTGCCGGCGGCTGCTGCCATGTCCCCAGGACAGTCTGCCAGGCAAAGGCTGTCTGTGCGGTGCCAGCACGCTTGGGCACACACAGCGTGCTGATACCAGTGTCTCCCATTGTAGGAGAAGTGTGATGGCTTTATCCTACACCCCTCGAGCCAAACTGCAGCACCTCATGCCAACCCCACCAGCAGCCAGCTCGGCAAATGCCACCAACCGTGACGGATCCCAGCACAGCAGAGAGCAGCACCCCCAAATATGCACGTGCCAGCAGCTGCTGCCATTGTCCTGGTCACCGATGGGTGCTGCTGCAGGCAGCGGAGCTGGCACTGCTCCATGGTGTCAGGCGGGCAGGGCACGCGCCGGGTCCTGAACCCTGGTGGTGTTTTCTAAGAAATTCCTTGTTATCTGCCCCAAAACCAAAGGCAGGACCAACAGACAGTAACTAGCATGTGCTGAGCCGGGTACAAAAGCACGGTGGGAATTGAAATGTCCCATCAGCTCAGGAGGTCTCCAGACCAGCCATGGGATCCCCTGGCCACGGGGAGAGGCAGAGGCAGGAGCAGGCAGCTGTTGTGCTCCAGCAAGACGCTCATCTCCTCACCGCGGCATTTCTCCAGTGAGGCAGCACAGCCTGCCCACAGCAAGAAGGGTGGACCAAGAGGTGGCACAAGCCCAACAACCTCAAGAGGCTCTGCACAGAGGATGCCCAGGGGGATCGGGAGCAGCAGAGGCCATGGCCAAGGCATCAAGACCCTGAGACACTCAGGGCTGTTTCCTCGGGCAGACCCACAGCTGGAGGTGGCAGGAAACACTGTGGCCCCGCGAGACAGGTTGGGGAGCCCTGGGAGTGGGGGTGCCCCCAAACCCCAGCCAGGGTGGTGGCACAGGGGGGCCAGGCTGCCCTGTGAGAGGGGGCAAGCTCCTGACTCACTGAGGAGCTGACTATTAGCCAGCTCTGCTGGTCACAAAAATTCCCCACGATGGCAACTCCCTCCTTTTGAAAGGAAGACATGAGCAGGCGATTATTTTCAGACCTTCCTCTTCTGATGTCCTGGCAGCCAGCAGCCACATGATGGCTGTGGGCAGAGGGACGCTCCCCTGGGGTCAGGGTGGCTGCAGGGGCCGGAGGAGGAGCAGCCCTGCTCCTGCCCTACTCTGGCCACTGTCCCCTTTGGAGGTTTGGTCACCAGCCCATGGGCTGATGGGACTCCTTGAGGCCCTTTCTGTCCAGAGGGCAAATGTCCTCCTGCGGCACAGCCCTTCCCAGAAAACACCAGTTCAGCTCTGCAGGCGCTGCGTGCCCTGGAACCAGCAGCTCTTCGCCGAAACGCAGGCGCTTTCACCTGCCTCTCAGCTGGCTACAAGAGCAAACCCCTGCCAGGAGGCAGCCAGCAACCGTCCCTGCAGGTCCCCTCGCTACGAGTGAGGCTGAACCCGCAGCAGCACGCAGAGGAAAGCACAGCTACTGCCCACACCAGCATGACAGACACCGCCGTGTTGTGCCAGGGCAGGCTCCCGCTCCAGCTCCAGAGCTGCCCAGACAAGCCCAGCTCCCTCAGCCGTGCTCCCTACCCGCAGCCACGGCCTCGGGCCTTGCGCCTGTACACCTCCCCTTGGCTTTGCCAGGAGCCACAGCCACAGCGTGTGGGCCCGGGACTCCCCGAACTTCTCCCGGGGGCTGGCAGAGGCACCAGGGGAGTCAGAAGCTTTCAGGGTCCCTGTGAGGGCAGCAGGGAGCAAGCGTGTCGGGTGGGCAGGCTCTCCGTTGCACCGGAGCCACCCGCCCTGTGGTGCCCAGAGGTTTGGGGGTGCTGCCTTGAGGCTGTGAAATGACAGGGCAGGCGAGGCCATCTCAGGGTGAACTGTCATTGCTGAAATACCCTTCTCCCCCGGCTCAGGACACGAACAGAAGGCTTTCTGGGTGGCAGCTAGTGGGAGGCAGCAGCTCGGCATGCAGCCTGGCTCTGCCACGCTCGGCGGCGCTGAGGGGGTAATTCCCGCGTGTTCTGGCGCTGTGTGTCAGCGGATCCACAGCTGTGACACGGGAGCTGGGTTAAACCCGGCCCAGTTCCTGTCCCTTTACACACACGTGTGAAGAGTGGGTGGAGAGAACCTGCTGGCTGCCGGACACCACTGCCTGGTGTTGTCCCGCTGCCAGGTCTGTCACCATCATCTGCAGGATGCTCTTCACCTCCCCGAGCCACAGGCACCTTTTCGGACCTCACTGTCCCCTGCCAGGAGCACTCCCAGTCCCTTTTGCCAGGGAGGTGGCAGGCATGGGAGGGAGGAAAGCATCTCTCCTGCCTGCCGACCTTCCTGCAGGTTTTGTACCGAAGCTCAGAGCAGCACTGGGGTCCCCTGCCCGCTCTGCCATAGAAGACAGCACGGTGCCCTGCACCATTCGGTGCCGCCTGCACTGCCGGCAGCAGAGCACCGTCTTAGCACTAATCAGGACAAGGTGGGAGACAGAGAAGGTTCAAGCTGGGGTTAAGAAGGCACAAGGAGGATCTTCCCGCATTAGCCTGACCTCCCAGCAGGTCCGGCCCCAACACTGCTGCCACAGGCACGCCCCAGTGCTGCGGGTCAGGGCACCGTCACCAAACCCGACCCACTGTGACCCTCACCAGACCCTTTCAGCTGCCAGCATTGGCTGTGCTGGCCCTCCTGTCAGGAGGGCTTTGGGGGCACCCCCACCATGCCTAGCTCCCACATGGAAACTGTTTTCAGCTGCAGATGCAAGGCCTCGAAGGACAAAAACCGCTGTGGAAAGGGCAAAACCACTAGGATGTGTCGGTCCCCTCCCACCAGCACTGTCCGTGCGTGCCAGGGCCTGTATCCCGGCGGGGGTGGGAGCGCCAGCCCTGCCCAGCCCTCCCTGCCAGGCCGGGCAGCCAGCCACCCCTCACTGCACCCCCTTGCTGCAGGGGAACGGGCAGCGCTGCCCCCACCAGCTCCTGCCTGCTGCCCTGCACGAGGCCCTGCACCCCATGGCGTGGACGTGCTGCCAGCACCTCGCTGCTCCCCATCACCAGGGCTCCCTGCGAGAGCAGGGAAAGGGGTGCCCCCCTCCCCTTCCCCTGAATCGGGGGCTCCCTCCTCTCCCCACTTCCAGCTAGATCCATCAACCGGGCACTGCAGTCTCCCTGATTAAACTGCTGCCCATTTTCTGCACAGCGCCTGGAGGTGTCCTGGCTGGAGACGTGCCACCATCCAGTGTGGTCACCACTTGGCTCTGCTCTGGCACAACTCTGCCAGTGCTCCCCAGGAAAGCCGGCGCAGGGAGAGCAGGGGTGCCTGAGCATCAGTGGGCAGGCACAGCACGGGCGCTGCTGCCTTTTGGGCTCTCCCAGGAACGGCTGCTGCCAGACCCAGCACCCCCAAACTGCAAAGAGCCAGTGCAGCCGCATCACCCCTTCAGTGACTCAAACCTCCTAAAAAGGTGGTGGGGAAAGGAGATGCCCAATAGCTGGGTGTTTTCCAGGTGGGCATCATCAGTGCTAGGAAATCACCGGAATTAAATGGTCAACAGTACTGATGCTATTCCAATGATTGCAGCGGGGAAACTGAGGCACGGGAGGGTGAAATGAGAGCAGGCTGCAGCAGGTCCCATGACCACGGGCTATGCACATGGCTCCCGAGCTGGATGGCGGAGGCGTGCGGCAGCTGTGCGGGCGCTCCCTGCGCCTGCCGCACTTTCACTAGCACAACCTGTTTGGCCTGGGGATTTCCCGGCGCTGCACCGACGGGCACAGGGCTTTGCTGTGCCTGGGTCGGTACCGCAGCACTGCCGGTGTCGCGGGGAGCAGCGGGTGTCCCAGCCAGGCCTCCCGCCCCGGGGACCCAGGGCCGGGGCTCTGTCCCGGCTTTGTGCCTCTGCAGGGAGCGTTTCTGGGAGCCGCAGCCTGGAGCGGGCGCTGCCAACCCGGCTGCTCCTCCGAGCTTGCCCCTGCCCGGGACCGGGTGCTCCTGTCTCCCCCCTCCCCGCCCCCCGCAGACAATTGACTCACCCCGGAAAGAAACTGCTCCGAGATTTCCAGATAGAAAAATCCCTCCAAGGGCAAAACGCTCCTTCAGGAGCACATACAAAGCCGGGCCATCACCCACACGCAGAAAGTCCCTGTGAGGGACCGCACCTCTCCCCTCCCCAAAACCCCAGCCCGACAGGCTCGGCAGGGCGCAAGGGAGCGGCGTGCCCAGGCAGGGTCCGGCCGCGCTCTGCTGCAGTGGCTGGGGCTGGGACCCCTCTCCCCCATAAACCAGCGGGGGTGAGCCCACAACCATGACTTCTTATGCTCAAATCAGACCCTTTTACCCGCTCCGTGTCCTGCATCAGCTCCCCCACAACCTGCCTTGAGCTTGCCTGCTCCCAAGCCAAGACCCACTCCCATTTTTGACCCCGGCTAATCCAGAGATCAACGTAAAGCCTGGGGTGGGCTGGCTTGAAATCCAGATTTGAAATCAGGATCCAACAGCCTGGTGCCCAGGAACTGGTCTGACCCTGCATCCTTGGGTTGGAAGCATCAGAACTGAGGGTCTTCTCCAGCGTGCAGGAGGCCACCTCATCCCTGGCAGCACTGTGTCCCACACAGGCTTGAATCCCCGTGCTGGGCTCGCAGGGGTTAATGTGCCTGCTTGGTGTGCCACCTTCACACACTTTGAATGGTCCCAGTGCCTGGCAGCGGCTCCCCAGTCATGTGCACAGCTCCAGTTACCAGCCCGCCACCGCCTCTGCGCCTGGCTTCTATCCCGTCCACCTCCCAGGCCAGCCGTCTCTCGCGGCCGCCTCCGCTCCCTGTGTCGGGGGCTGCCGGTGGGACGGCAGCCAGGCGTCCCTGGGCAGAGCCTCCAATGTCACCTTGGAGCGGTGCGCTGCGGCTCCAGCTGGGCAGCGGCGGGGAGGCAGGAGCCCCGTGCCCAGCACCGCACTGGCAGGAGAACCCTGCCTGGTCCACACACACTGAGCCCACGGGTGAAGCTCCTCGAGAGGAACGAGCCAACTCTGCACCTCCAAGCCCCCAGCAGCGAGGGCATGGCATGCAGCAAGCAAACCCCTCGGCCTCTCCATCCAGCGCTGCTCTGCAAGCGCGGTTTCCGACCGTGGGCGACCCAGCCGAGTCGTGCTGGGTTATGCAAACCGCAACGGGAGCTGTTTCAACTAGTTGGACTGCTGCCTGGCAGTCAGGTGCCTTCCTCCTCCTCCTCCTGAAACAGCTGCCTGTGCCCTGCGGGCAGCTGCCCAGGCTCCCGCAGGTGCCTCCGTCCCCATGTCCCCGTGCTGAACATGCCGCGCCTGCTGTAAACAAGGGGCTCTCCCTCCCTGGGGTGCCCCGGGAGGTGGGGGCAGGTGTGGGGGCTTGCTGTCCCCCGGCATGATGCGCTGTTATCCCTTAGCACAGCTGTGAACCAGCCCCGTCAGCGGGTTTCACAGTCCTTGAGGTGTCCTCAAGTGTGCCGGTACTGCCGATGCAGCGCGTGCACCACGGGCAATCCAAGGAAATGTTGCCCATGCACAGCTCGCACCCACACAACACCCATCACGCTTGGCCAGGAGCAGGGAGCTGGGGCCGTGCAAGCCCCAGGGTGCAGCCGAGGGGGGAGAGGGGCTGTTTGCCCCACTGCTGGCGAGTTTCGCCCTGCACTGTGGCAATGCAGGCACTTCCCACCCTGTCTGCATCCTTGGTGGGATGCAGGAAGCCCCGCAAACTGCTCTCTGTGACCTGCTGCAATCACAGTTTTGACGGGTGCAGGAGAAAACCAGGCAGGGTGCCATGAGCCACAGAGGCCTCTGGCAGGGCAGGTCACCACGTCTGTACCAGCCGGCTCAGCCACACTCATGTCTCATGGCAGTGGCGCAGCATGTGGCTTTGCCTGGAGAAACTCTCCCCGGGCTAGGAGGAGAGAGGAGCCACCATCTGCTAAAAGCAACCCCCGACATGTTGCAAAACAAGGGAAAAAACCCAGGTCCGAGTACCAGGCATCTTCATGCAAATCTCATCCTTCCCAAGCCAGAACCAGCCTCACACTCTGGGACTACAGGAAACCCGCAGCTCGGCTCTGGACAGGGTGCCCCGTCCTTTGCACAACATTTCAGCCTCTCCTTAAATTTCAACATGGATTGCTGGGAACTTCGTATGCCGCTGGCTGAGTCAGCGGAGGACCGGCAGCCCCGGCTCTGGCAGCGAACTGTTCCCTAAGCACCCTCCGGCCGCTCCCAGCAGCACAGCCAGGGCGGCCGGGCTGCTGCCGGGGCTTTAGGCACCGTGTGGATTAGCAGCTCCGCGCGGCAATAACTGACCCTGTGCTGAAAAGCCAGGTGAAGTGGGACGAAGCCCCCCTCCCGCCGCACCAGGGCTGTGAGGCTCCAGCCACGGACGGTGTGCGGCCCAGGGAATGCAGGGGGGGATGCGGAGAGGGAGAAGCGCTGCAGAGCCAGCCCTGGCGCTGCTCTTTGGAAGAGGAATCAGCCCGCCCAATGCACTGAGGAACGAGAAGCCAACCTGGCTGCTCCGGCAGCAGCGCTGGGAGAGGGAGCTGACACCAGGCTGGGGGCCCACAAGAGACGGCTCCATCCCTGCCACGTTTCTTTACTACAAACTTCTGTGCAACAAAATAAGGCCTTTGCCAAACTAAACGGGCCCTGAGCCAGCTCCTCCCAAGGCTCCCCGGGATGCTCCACTCTACCCATCCCTCTGTGGGTGCCAAGATCTTGTCGCAGGTGTCAGCTTTGCTGTTTGGGGTGTTTTTCCAGCTGATGCTGGATGTCCTTGATGAGCTTTTCTGCAAAGGTGGCATCAGCTGGAGGAGTGGGGAAACCTTCCTGCGCTGAACAGTAAAACCTGTTGGCAACGCTGCGACGCTTCACCAGGCACTGCATCTAAACACAGACCCCTCATTTACTACCCCGCTGGCTGCCGGATTTGGTGCGAGAGGAGCCAGGGGGCTGCACTGACGCTCCCCCCCCCTTGCCAGTGGCTGGGGACTGCCCATACACACATTCAGTGCAGAAGTTCCCATTGGCTTAAACAGGGTTCAAAGCACAAAATAAGCCATGGGTCTTCCCCCCCAGTGTCTCCTGAGAAATGGGGCGGGTTTGCTGGTGAAATGCTGGGGGTTCAAATCCCCCACCCTGCATCCCAGAGGGGTTTAGAGAGGCACTGGCATGAGCAGGTCCTGCCTGGGTGGGAAGGGAGTTCCCCTGTTCCCAGCAAGAGCAGCAGTGGTACCCAGGCCTCCTGGCAAAGGATGCACAGCTTTCCTGAGGCTTCCCTGCCGACGAAACGCCGGCATGCTTCCTCACCCACACCAGCCATGGATGCCAGGGCTTGACCCAGCTGCACTTACTGTCTCCCTGGGACTATGGGTGAGAGATCACTTCTGCCAAACGCTTGGGTCACACCAGGGTTTGTTCTTCTGTTACACATCTCAGAAGGAAGAAAACATGCCCCAAAATTTGCAGAGAACTTGCAGCCTCCATGATGTCTTGCCAAGGTTTTCCNAAGGAGTGGATGCTCAGGGCAGGGCAGGGCAGGGCAGGCAGGGGAGGATGCTCAGGAGAGCACAAAATCTTGCCAGGCTCAGCTCTGGGACACAGTGTGAAGGCCGCTGCCATGGGACTGGGGTACGGACCTCAGCAAGAGGGGTGAGGCCCAGGATGCTGTAAAATGCTGCTGGCTGTCACCCACCCACCCGGGCAGCTGCGAGCTGCCGTACATGGCACTGTTCCGCTGGCAGCCGGCCCCACGCTGCACCGCACAGCCTTCCTACCCTGGGCCAAGCTGCATGGCACAGCCCCTTCGCCCAAGCTCCTGTGGGGGAGCATCTGAGGGGGTGGGCTTCGGTGGGACCCCAAAGGTTCTCCCACTAAAACTCCAGCACTGATCCCAGTCCGTAGCCCATCAGAGCTGTCCCAGGAGATGCAGGGCTGGTGTGAGCTGCCCACAGGCCTCCTGCTCAGGCAGAGCAAGCTCCTAGGACCTCTCCTGCTGCTCTCTGGTGGGGACATCAGAGCAGGGGCCCTTTGCAAGAGGCAGATGGGGCAGGGTGCCATGTTCCCATGGGTGTCATCAAGCCCCAGGCTGTGTGCTTGCTGCCTTCATCACCACATCTGGGAAAAATGTGTAAAAAAGAGGATGCACTGCAAGCCAGCCCCTATCCCCGCATGGCCAGGAAGCCAGGCTGGGCCAAGGCGCTGCTGGCTGCTCACAGCAGCCATCCCCCCAGCTCTTGGCGCTGAGTCCCATTGAGACGGGGCCAAGCAGAACGGGAACTCCAGGCATCCTGCCTCCTGCCGCCGGCGCTCCCGGCTGGCCGGTTCACTCTGGGACACCTGCTCCCCGGGTGGCCAGGGTGCCCCACTGCCAACACCGCCAGCCTCGGCCACGGCTCCTGCCCCACGACCACAGCACTGGCCAAAGGAAACAGCCCTCTGGCTCCCCAGCCCACCCAGCCTTTCCCCCACAGCCACCCCAGTGGCCAGGCAGGAGGCTGGGAAGCAGCAGGGAGGAAGAGGTTAAGCCACCAATCTTTTCTGCTGGAAAGCGGCTGGACCCAGGGCCCACGGCACCTCCAGGAGAGCCAGTTCTGCACCCCACACACCTCGGTATTGAGACCACCCAAGGGTCTCGCAGAGTGGCAGGGGTCTGCTGGGGGCTGCCTTGTCCTGCCGGCAGCTGGGCCAGTAGCATGTGCTCCTCTGGGTGAACTGGATCACGTGGTGATAGCGGCAAAGGCAACCGTGGCACCCACTGTGCCTGTGCCACCACTCACATGGGGATCAGGAAGCTGCCCGGCACGCATGGCACTCCTACTGCACACCCGCCCATCACACACCCTTGTGCTGCACACTCACCCACTGCACACCCACCCACCACACACCCTCGTGGCGCACACTGACCCATCGCACACCCACCCACCGCACACCCTTGTGGCGCATACTGACCCATCGCACACCCCCCTGCCGCACCCCTGCCCATTGCTGGCATGGCGAGGGTCTTATGCAGGCACCCTGACCATCCCCTGGGCAATGGCACAGGTGACTCCTCCTGCTCCTGAGCATCCCAGCCGCTGGCTGGAAGCGGAGCTGGGCAACTGCAGGAACAGCCCCAGGTCCCCAGACACAAGGGATTCTCGCACCCCGGACTGCTGTCCCCAAGTGGGGACAGGCAGGACAAGGCGTGGGGCTCATGCAGGCCAGCTGAAAAAGCTGACGGGTCCTCGGCCCCCATGCTGTGGGGGCTGCAGCGAGACTGTTGCTATCAGTGGCCCACAGGGACCCACAGCAGCACAGCGGGGAGGGAGCTGGGGCTCTGGAAGCCCATGGGAGCCCCGTGCCCACAAATGTCCCTCAGCCCAACCCTGCATACAATGAGAGGCTCCCAGTCTTGAAATTCCCATTCAGTCCCTTCTTGGGGGCCTGAGACAGGGAACATGTTTTGACCCTTTCCCCCCAAACCTCAGCATCTTCCAACCAACCCTCATGTTTTTGGAGTGTGGGGAAGCCTGAAGCAGACCGACTCCCTGCAGCCCCACGCTCGCTCGGGGCGAGCTGTCCAGTCCCAGGCTGCATTCCTCAGCCAGATCTCATAGATGGTCACAGCCCTTCTTTGGGGGAATGTCTGGGCTCACGAGGCAGGAGCACGCCAGAGACCACCCCGTGCCTTTGGGTGCTACTCCCCCTTCTACCACTGTTCCCTGCTCAGGGACCATCCTACGCACACCTACTGGTTTCTGCCTCCCCCCAGCCCCAGGCGCCTTTCCCCTGCTTTCCCCAGGCTCACGGCGGGTTATAAACCCTTGGGCAGCAGCTGGTATTTGGGGGACAGGCCGCGGAGCACCGGGGATGCAGAGCCAGGAGCGTGCGCTGCTGTTGTTCGGACGGACGGCAGCAGCGCATGCGCCAGCAACTCTCCCACGGCCGCCAGCAAACACCCCTGGGACCCCGGAGTCCAGATGTGAGGGGTGGCAGATGGAGGAAGGGCTCAGAGGGGAGCAAAGCCTGCCTGCCTGCCTGCAGCTCTGCCCTCCCTGCCTGCAGTCTCTGGGCTGGGGGGGCACTCCTATGGCACCACCGTTTTCGCTCCCCAAGGCCCGCAGTTCACTTTGGATGGTGACACGTGCCGGGTGAGGCTTTGCTGCTGTCCTGTTGGAAGGAGCCCTGCCCCATCCCCGACGGGATGCTCTGCAACAGGCTCCTTCTCCCCGAACAGCTCACGTCGCCCGGCTGTGCTGCCCTCAGTGACCCTCTCCCACCTTTCCCTGCAGGAGGATTTCGCTAATGCCCGCCAAGGGATCTGCAGGTATAACGGGCTGGCTAAGTGCTAGCCGAGCCTGGGAGCCGGTGGCATCCACCTTGGCAGGCACCCAGCGCCGTCCTGGAGAAAGCTCTGTAAAAATCGCACCCTGTGCTTGCCCCCCGCCCACAGCCCCCCGCAGCCCCTCGCCCAGGCCACCGGCCCTCGCCAGGGGCATGGGTCCGCGGGAGGGAGGCAGTGCCCGGGCAGCGAGCACGGGGGACAGCCAAAGAAGGAAAGGAGTCGAGCGGATGGAGGAGCCGGCTGGGCTCCCTGGCCAGCCGGCTGGCCCATACTGTANCATACTGTAAAAGGAGTGGGAACAGGGACTGCACAGCTCCGGCTCCAGCAGTTTTAAGATGGCTGTGAAGCCGAGAAGAGGAGGAGGAGGAGGACATTAACCCTCGCGGCGCCATGCTGCGGTCGGGGGCCCTGCGGTGAGGACAAATGGTGGGTTTCCTGAGGCTCCGCTTAACAGCAGATGGACGGGGGTCCCCCCTACTCCCACTCAATCAAATGCAGCCAGTGATGCTTTTAGGCTTGGCAGCGCCTAGGCAGGAGATGCTGCCCTCAGACAGGCCGTGGGAAGGAGGAGGAGGAGGAAGAGGAGGAGGGAAAGGAGGAGGAGGGGGAGGAGGAGGAGGAGAGGGAAGACGAAGGGGAGGGAGGAGGGGAAGGAAGAGGCATGCAGCGAATGCCTGCTGCAGGAAGGGGACCCTCCATGGGTGCAGACACTCAAGAGGGGCTCAAAGCCCCCTTGAACATGAGCTCCCTGGGAAGATCCTCTCCCCTCATGCTGCCTCCGGGAAAGCACCCCACTGTGGGCTCAGCAGCACTGGTGTGGGAGGGAAAGGGACACCCATGGGTGCCACCCCTCTAGGTGCCTGCCTGTCAGCATTGCCACCCCTTGCCAGCTGCTAGGTGGGGATCAGGGCTCAGTGCCTGCTCAGCTTCCCTCTTCTTTTCCCTGTGGACACGCACATGAATAATCACTTTCTTACTGCTTAATGTTTTCCTTTAAAAACATTGGGCTTGGCCTTCCCTGCGCTTTTCCGCGGGACTCATCAGGACTGCAGGAACCCAGGCGCAGTGACTGGAGGAGCAGAGGTATTGGGCCCTTAACGGCAACTTCCCTTCTCCGAAATGTTTCTTGGTCATTGACGTCAAGTAATTATTGAGAATTATTAATTAAGAAAGCATTTAAGTGTGTTGCTTTTGTTAAGGTTTTGTCATTACAATTAGTTTATCGGCCAACAGGAGAAACATCAGCCTTTGCAGTTGCTTGGAGTGCAGCAAAGCGCCTATAATTAATTTCCCTTTCCGCAGCAAGTGTTTTGCCTTGACCTACCTTGGGGACTTGCCTTTTCAGGTGTGCCAACCACAACAGCTCTGGAAACACCCAGCCAAAAGGACTCAAGGGGCTGTGGATGGGAACACCGTGTTCCCTCTAGCCTGTCAGAGGCATCTACATGTGGATAGTGGCTCTTTTTGGGAAAGCACGCTGGCCAGGCACCCCGAGCATGGGGAGGGAGCTGCAGGGTTAATGGGGTTGAGCCCCATGGTCCCTCCAGAGCCACCCTGCCGCGTTCCCACGCCACAGGCTGCCACATCCCTGGCTCTCAGGGCACCCACCTCCCTGTGACAGCACTGGCATCCTGCTGCAGAGCGGTTTGCTGTGGGCGAGAGCTCAGGTGCCTTGTCACCCGCAGCCTCACGTGACGGGCAATTCGGCAGCGGGCCGTGTCCCCACACATGGGCACGTGGATGCTCTGCCCTCGGGGGCTTGGGCAGGCAGAAGGCCGGTGGGCAGCAGGGTAGATGCCTCTGTGTAGCCATCTGGGGCAGCTCGGGCAACTGCAGCCTCTGGGGGCTCCCAGCCCCTCTCCGACCACAGCCCACCTGGCCGACCTACCCTTCCATAGGGACAGCAATACGAGCCCACCCAGAAAGGGTCATCCCTTCCCACTTCACCCCTTGCCTGACTGTGGCAGGAGGGCCACGGCACGGGCAGGCAGCCATGCACCCTGTCTCCTCCCCAAGGAACCAGCCAAGGCCTGTGTGGGTGTAGACTTTGGAGCACCAACGTCTCCTCCCTCCCTCCCTCCCCCTGGGCCGAGCTGCACAGCACAGCTATCGCACAGCGAGGTGTCCCACCAGCCACACTTGGAAAGAGATTTTCTTTTCACCTCCTTCCCGCCCTGGGGAAGCGGCTGGCTCCCATGTGCTTGGCACTGAGAGGCACTGCTTTGGCAGCCCAGTGCTTCCCAAAGCTCCTCGTACGCTGGCAGCACCCACTGCAGGCAGCAGCAGGTAGCTGGAGGAGTGAGCTGGGGCTGGGGGGTGCCTGGTGATTGCGACAGCCCCACCAGCACCAGGAAGGAGAGAGGATGCAACGTTTGTGTTTGGAGTTGTCCAGGGCATGAATTATGGTGGGTTGCTGATCCTGTATTCCCTGGGTCCTCTGGCCCAAGGGAACCTGGGCTGCACCCTCACCTCCTACAGCCCGCTCTCCTCTTGCCTGCTGAGCCCTGTCCCTGCACCCTGTCTCCCACAGGAACACGGGCCTGGGAGGCCACCACGCTGCACCAGGCTGTGCCTTTGAGAGAACGTGAGCCCTGGGGAGCAGCACAGCTCCTCAGCAACCAGGGCACTGGGACAAGGTGCCTGTGCCTCTGCCACCCTATCCCAGCCACCTCAGCGCTCCCGTCTGCCTGCTGCCTCAGACTCCTCCTGGGGCAGGCAGGGCAGGACGGGCAGCGGGGCACAGCGCATGCCAGCAGCACCGGCGCAGGGCATGCTCAGCTATGCACACGCTGAGCGTGTGTGTCGGGCGCTGGCCCCAGCAGGCAGCACAGGCACTGCGTGCTGCAGCTCCTGCCTCTCCGGTGCATGCACATGCATGTCCTTATGCACACCCACTCACGCAGATCTGAGGCGAGCAGCAACGTGGCTGCTCCAGCACCCAAACCACCAGCCCATTGGGCACCCAACCCCCAGGCCTGGCTGGAGGGGATGGCCAAGAGTCAGGCTGACCCCATGGGAAGTTAGGCTGCCTCTTGGGATGGGGGCTTCAGCACTGCCCTGGGCTGGCATTCTGCCTCAGCCCAGGCACAGCCAGACGAGCCTTGGGATGGTCCTTCCAGCAGCCATTCCTGCCCACTCCTGTCTCCGCTGGGGCTCTGGCAGTTCCTCCTTCCCTGGGAAAGCCAGGGTGCCGGTGGGTGGGTGATGCTGGGAGGGGTGCTGGGAAAGCAGGCAGGCTACAGAGCCTGCTCCCCCTGAGCGGCAGGGAGCACAGTTGCAGCCTGCGAGCAGAGAGCTCCTGCAGCCCTTTCCATAGCGCAGGCTGCAGGCGACTGCAGCCCAGCCCCTGGCAGCCCCAGTGCACACATGCACCCCCAAGCACAGCACCAGGAGGGGCTGGCAGCCCCCACGCAGCAAGTGGGCCAGCTATATATAAACAGAGCAGCCCCAACAGTGCTGGTACCAGGCACCTTCCTGCCTTGCATCATCGTCACCCTAAAAACCATGGCCTGGAGACGGGGGCTGGCTCAGCCCGGGCTGTGGCAGCCGTGATGCCAGCACTGCTGATTCTGCTCCTTCGAAGCCATCGCCCCAAGGGCTCCCAGCCCTGCGCCCCACTTGGCCAGGGCAGCCGCCACGGAGGTGGGAGGACCAGGTGGGACCAACGTCTGCGCGACGGACAGTCCCAGGAGGCCACAGCTGCTAGCCCTGTGTGTACTCCTCCACACAGAACAGGCCCCCGGGAGGGAGATTTCCACTTCCACTTATTGAAACCAGCCGCCCCAGCTCCCAAGCACCAAGGCAACAAGCTCCAAAGCCCTCATTAAGGCTGGGCAGACACCTCCTGGGCCCGAGGCACACAGGCATGCCTGCTCAGCAGCGTGCACGCACGGGTTTGGCTCACAGGGTGATGCTGAACAGCCCCAGTGCAGCACACCACTGGGTAAGAACGTTGTGCAGGAAGATTGTGCAGCAGGGCAGTTTAGTCCCAGTATCACCAGTTTGCTGCACCTTTGGGGGTGCAGATGCCTTCCCCAATGCAACCTGCCCCCCTCAGCTGCACTGTTGTGGTTTGTGGGTCCAGTAAATCCGGTCCCTCAGGAGAGGCATGGTTTGGGCCGCTTCCTTCACAGCCCTGCCGGCAGCACGCAGGAGGAGAGGGCTGGTGTTCATCCTGCACACCCACAAGCAGCTGGAAAAGCCCTTTGCAGCCTGCAGGTCTCCAGTTGTCTACAGCTGAACATCACCAGCCTCTCACCCAGCCCGGAGGGCTGGTTTTTAGGGAAAAGCACTTTAATGAGGCAGCTCGTTAAAGGCAGGAATGGATTAGCCCAGGAACCTGAGGAACTCTGTGAAGGTTGAGTTCAAGAATAGGAGAAACAGGCATTTCCTGGCAGTGGTAAGAGATACTGCCTCAAAGCGGTGGGCTGAACCCATGAATCCTCAAAGCCCTTTCAAAGCCCTTTCAAAGCCCTGCACCCTCCCAGGAGTCTGTGTGAGCTCTGAAGATGGAACACGACAGGAAGGGAGGACCATAGCTTGAGACCTGTGAAAACACCCACTGAAATACCAGTGGAAAATACTCCCTCCCTGACAGTCAAGTTCAGGCACTGCCTCCTCCACTGATCAAGCAAAATCCCAGCACCAGTGCGGACTTCCAGCAGGGATGCTCCAGGGAGAAAGCCTTTGGCAAGACACAGCCCCACTGGACAGGAGCGACGTGGGAGGAAAGGCGAAGGCGAGCGGAGTTCAGAGTTACGGTCACCAGAGAAAAATTAACCCTGGAAAAAAAATCCCACTCCGTTTCCCACTGCAGGGAAAGGATTACAGATCATCTCTTTCCACAGCCAGATGAAACGCTGGTGAGCGGCGGAAGCGTGGAGTGAGTGGGGCACCCCGGGAGGCTGGGCTTACCTCAAAGCCACTTGGGCAGCAGGGAGAAAGATCAGGCCTGTGCGATGGCTGTTCTGAATGAAGGTGGGAACGGTGCTGCTAAAGATAACTTTGTGAACAGGTACTATTAATAGCAATACTATCGGGCTTGTTTTTTGCGTGTGTGCTTTCTGCAAGGCTCTCTTTATGGGATTGGTAAACGCAAATGGATTGAGCCCTGCTACAATCCATCGCCAGGGAAGGGACCGTGCGCACGCATCGCTGGAGCCCAGCATCAGACTGGTGCCCCCAGGGAAAAAGGACCAGCAGCAAGTGGCCAACTGAGCCGGCCACCCGCCACCGCCGCAGCAGATCAGTGCCGGCCGGGCACTCAGACTGAGGATCCCGTGCAGGAGCTGCTGGCGAGGCTGCCGCCGTGCCGGTTTCCATGACAACTTCAGCACTTGGCGTGAGATGGAGATGACGGGATCAGCCAGGAAAGTAACTGAGTGGAGCCGGCGTCCTCCGTCTGCCACGGCCGGCGGCACAGCTCTGCCAGCCCTGTGTGGCCGGCTGGCACAGGGTGAAGCCCTGGGAGCCTCCGGGCATCTGGGTCCCCCTCGCCTCACAGGTCATGTACTGGCAGCCAGTTTGTCCCCGTGAAGTGGAGCCTGCCCATCCCATCGGTCCCTCCCCAACACCTCTGTGAAAGCGCAGTGCACATCCCGACCCCCAGCCTTGTGCTGGCTGGACGCACACCCAGCAGGAACCACCCAGCCAGGTTTGTGTCCCTGGCTCTCGCCCCCAGCCCCTGGTGGGACTGTCTTCCCGGCAGCGCCACCTCCGAGCACACACACCCCTTCAGGCATCAGCTGTGGTGGCGGGGCCGGCCAGCACACCAGCAGCCGGGTAGGGTGGTACCCAGCTCCCCTCTGCAGCTCAAGGAGATGCTGCAGGCTGGGGCCGAGCTGGCACCGGAGCCAGCCAAGCCTGGTCTGCACCGGGGCAGCCCCTGATCCTCGCTGGCCCTTGGCCCCCATGGAGGCTTTCCCTGGCTTCTAGGTAATCTGCGACGAAGCGCTCCAGCCAGACACGCTCAGCCAGATGCTCAAGGACACCACGGAGCAGTGGGGAACCAAACACCTGCAGCGTATGACACCCCGGCTGGCACAGTCCCCCCAGCCCCAAAAGCCACTGGTGCTCATCCGAGGAGGGCTCCCCAGGGACAGCGTCCCCTGTCGAGCCACCACGCATGGCTGCTGCTTTCCCAGGCTGGTGGCGGGGACCACGCAGGGCCGGGGCAGCACTGCGGGCGGCTGGGACCCCTGGCACCCCCTCCCGTCTGTGTGCAGGATCCTGCCGTGCGCCCTTCTATTCCAGCAGTGCAATTAGCCTTGGTGACCCCTGAAATCCTCAGCCTCTCTAAGCAGCCATGCATTAAATCCCGGATCCAAGAGTGGAAATAGACTTCGTAAAAGGCTTATGGCCCTATTTATTACATTTTACGCATGACGGAGTCCGACAGCACGGCAACGGTGCTGTGGTCGGTGCTGGCTCTGCCTCCACGCCGAGGCAGACGGACAGACGAACAGGCAGGGTCTGGAGTGGGCAGCAGAGCCTTGGCGGGTGTCTCCTGCTGGCCGGGCTTGGGTTGCCAGCTGAGCGCTCCCTCAGACACAGACAGGCAGGGATATCGATCTAGATGAAAGCTAACACCGCGCTCAGCGCTGGGTAACTGTATCTGCCGCACATTTGTATTCCTCGGAGCAGGCGGGAGGGCTGCAGCCATCTGCCGGAGCGGCTTGGGGATCCTGGGGACACTGCAAGCCCTCCGGCCGGATCTCCACCGCCCTGCCTCCTCCCATTTCAATGAGCAGCCTTTTCCTTCCCTATTCCACCTCCACCTTGCTAGGGCCAAATAACACAGACCTGAGGAGGGCATCACCAAAACGGCAGGGTCCTTCGTCCAGCCCCAGGCCACCTCCACCCAGCAGGGACTGCTGGGGCTGCCGTGGGGCAATGCCGAACCTGCCGGGTCCCCGCCCGTGCGATGGGAGCCGGGGGCGCGTTGCACCGTGGTCTGCAAGGTTGCACAAGGGCACTGTGTGAAGCCAGCGTGCATGTGTTCACCAGCACCTGCTGGGGTCCCACCGTTTAGCCAGGTGTCTCCTGCCCCAGTGGGATGGCAGGGACGGCGGAGGAGCCTGCACACCGCCATGAGCGCTGGTACAGCTCCGAGCTGGGCAGAGGGCACGGCGAGGGGCTGAGATGGGCAGCAGGGGGACGTGGAGGCGTGCAGGGAGACAGAGCCGCTGCGTGCAGAGGAAGCAGCAAGAAAAGCGCAAAGATGACGGCTCAAATAGCTGAGGGTTGCTCTGGTTTCCCGCAGAAAACGTAAGACAGCTCCTGTGCATCTCCATCAGGGCCTGAATCACAAGACAGATCAGGGACCCCCTGCAGCAGCACTGGGCCGGGGAGCTAGGTTCCCACTGTCAGCACTGCAAAGCAGGAAGGAGCAGAGGGGGCACACAAAGATGCCCCCTCCACACACTTATAAATAGCCAGCTACAGAGACTCAAGCACTGTGTGTCCCATGCTCCAAGTCCCTGGGACACCGGCATGCACGGACACAAACAGCTGCTCCCCGCTTCCCTGCAAGGGACCCACTGCACCCTCACTGCAGGGCAGTCAGAGATGTCAAGATACAAAAGCAAGGACAATCCTGTGCACCTCCAAGAAACTCAGTTTCCATCAATACTTGATGCAATGTGCGAGCCTCACTGGTCCCAGATGGTACCAGAAAGCCCCACCACGCCGTGTGGGCAAGCTAGCGAGGCGGTCATACCCCTCAGGCAAACCCATCTCTTGCGCTCGTTCCGAAGGCAATGAGAGGTCTTGTGCGTATGAGGAAGCAGAAGCAGATCCATGGGATGCGCACAGTGCCTGGACCCGCTGCCACCTGTGTCTCGGCCAAGCGTACGGGCCCAAGTGCCCGTGAGGGTAGGGAGCGTACGCCCCTGGCAAGGCAAAGGGGACCTGCGCGGCATCCCTCAGCTGGACATTTCAAAGGGTCAGTCCTGCATCTTTCACTAAAGGAGCTCAAAGGACTTTGATGTCTGCAGTGCCCCATGCACCTGAGGGCAGAAGGACCTTGGCCCTTCCTTGCCTTTCTGCCCAACCCTACGTCGCAGCGGTGACTCTGCTCCCGCAGCCCTGCTCACCCCAAGGTGCTGCAGCCCCCCGCATACCTTTGGCAGGGCAGGACATGGACGTTTCACCCCATAGCTCAGCTCTGCTTCTGTGCTCCTTCCCCTGGGGGCAGGTGATGGCACATTAGCAAACAGCATGTTTGGGCATATAGATGGGCTCTGGCCTCAAAAGGCACCCAGATATTTAGAAAAAAGCCTGCAGTCCACATTTCTGCAGGTTCCTGCTTCCCTGCCAGCCTGGACAGCACGGTCACTGCCGCAAATGCCCCACTGCCCTGGGACAGCTGCAAGCCGCCCTGCTGATGGCCGGGGAATAACCCCCCCCCGAGCCTGACTGAATGAGGTTTAAACCCCCCCTAACACCCGTCCGCAACGGTCCCGTACCCGCCAGGGCACTCGCAGGCTAATCCTCCCCCCAGAGCGGCTGCTGTATTTAGATCTAAATGAGACAGAATGGCTCTTTCCAAAAAAAGAGTTAGTTTGGGTTACATAAATACAGGGAAAAACTTGAAAGCTGTGTTTGCAGGTCCTTGCACTGCCAGAAGCGAGCAGCAGAGATGGGGACAGTCTCCCCTGATAATCTGCCTTACATTTATTCCTGACTCAGCTGGATGTGCAGATGGGTTTCCAGCTCCTCTGGGCAGATGGGCAGCAGGAGAGTGGTGAAAACCAAGATGAGGGAGCCTGGGCAAGCAGACCCTCATGGGCAGCTCCTGGTCACCGCAGGGAGGCAAGGGTCTGGGGGCTGCCAGGGCACTGCATCCCAGATGCACTAACACAGGAAGGGAGAAGCCATCACTGCAGGCAGGCCAGGCAGCATGGCTGAAAGCACGGGCAGGAGGAGGCAACAGAAGTAAATAAACCAAGCAGCTCCAGCCTCCCCATCCATGCCTGTCCTAACAGTCCCCCCATGACATCCCTCCCGCCCAGCTGCCGACTTCCTTCCTCCTGCATTCAGTTCCACATCCCGAAGCCTCTGGTCCCATGAGGAGAGGAGACACGTGTGCACGAGCGTGTCCTGCACACCTACCGCTGCTCACCCCAAGCCCGGGGCTGCTGGGCTGGGGCTGCTCCTGCTCCCCAGCTCAATGCCGGCGTGAGCTGCTGGGGAGGGCTGGTCACTGGTCATCAGCAAAACAGCATCCCCACCAGAACTGTGTGGCAACATGCACCATGAGGGCTTCTGGGAACATGTATCACATGCTTTCATTTTCAAAATATATATAAATAGACGTACTTATTCCTTTCGAAAAGGACATGGCCACAAGGAAAAAAAAAAGCAGCTCAAATACCACCCAACCTTTCAGCCTGAGAAAACCACACAGTTCTCATAGGTTCGAGTTCTGTTACCTGGAAAATGGGCTTTAGCACCCAAAACCTGCATGTGCCAGTCTCCTGGTGGGGCCCACACAGAGACAGAAACTTCCTTTTTAAGAAAAACATTTGCAATTCTTTCTTTTCATTATTAGCACAGTTAAGTCGTGACTCTCCGTGTGCAAGCTTGCTTGAAAGGAGAAACGATTGTGGTTGGTTTAAATCCCCAGCTCCAGCTATGCAGAGCTCTGAGGTTTCTGCTGTTCAAGGGAAGGTTTAAAAACCCTCCCATCATTAAGATGCTGGAAGGTGGCTCTGAGCCGCACACACCTCACGCAGGCAGGGCTGCAGGCCCCAGAGCACGGGGGGAAAGGAAAGCAGCTGAGCAGCCATGGTGTAAAGGGAGCCAACAGGAATGTGAAGTTTAATTATATTGAAGCCAAGGGCCGTGGAAGGGGCAAACATTTGCACCAAGGCTGTGCAAGCCCCAGGAAATCTGGAGAGAGGGATTTGTGCTAGAACAAAGTTCAGGCCCGCCATGCTGGGTGCCAGGTGAGGAACCTCTGTGTGGCAGGAAAGGGTGCCGCCAGCCCGCCTGGCACGAACCACCGCGCAGCCCTCGGTGTCCTGCCCTGCCCTCCGCCAGCACTGACTGCCAGCAGCCAGAGCCTCGACCCTGCCGGCGCACGGGCAGCGGCGCTGCTCCCTGCTCTGAGCCCGGAGAGGTCACGTTCTGCCTGGGCAACGTGCAAGAAGCCAAAGCACCATGGCCACCCCAGCCCTGCGCCCACCAGCATCGGCGTGCGATGCGCACAGGGGGGCTGGCCACAGGGGACAGAGAAGCCAGAGCCAGCTCCCGCTTTGGCCTTCAAGGGGAGCTGTGTAAGCGTGATGTTTTACACCTCCGATCCTTGCTGTTATCCAAGCACGTGTTACAACCATCACCCCGGCTGCAATCAGCGCTGCTCTTTGCTCTAACCCAGCCCGGCCGCTGCGGGGCTGGCTGGAGCTCAGCCCATCAGTCTCGTGTGTGTGCAAAGGGTTGCGGCAGCGTCCCGCTGGGATGTTTCCTGAAACACCCCATGGCTACATTTGCATTTCATAAAAAAAACCCAAAACTTACTTCTATCTAGGCACTTTGGCTAAAAACAAAGTCAGAAAGGGCTCAGCAAGAAGGCTGCCGAGGCTGGGGCCAGGGACCACGCTGCCTGCTCCCAGCAGCGGCTCCCCTGCACCCCAGTTCTGTGTACCGAGGCACAGCTAGGGCTGCTCCGGCCACAGGTCCCCTCGTGGCAGGAGAACCACGTCCCCAGCTGTCACTTGCAGGCAGCAAAACCTGCAGTCCCCCCTCATCCGGACAGGAAGGAGGAGAAGAAACATGATTAGAGGCAGCTGGGTTTCCTTCCGTCCGCAAGGCGCAGCCGCCAGCCGCCCCAGCACGCTGCTCCGGCTGCAGCGCAGCCCCAGCTCAGCCCCCGCCTGCGCCGGGATGCTCTGCCCTCTGCCCTCCACCTCGCCCCGTCACAGGATTTCCTTGCTCTTGATGTGCACGAAAATTAGGAAATGAGGGTTCCTCGGGGACCAGGTGGGGAAGGCAGCTTTTGGCGGGGGGAAAGGATGACACCTCCCACACCCCTCGCCCATCACCCCACATGCTGGGGTCAAACGGGGTCCTGCAGCCTCCCCAAAGAAAGGCCGGGGAAGCAAACGCGACGGCAGCGATGAGTTTGCCGCAAACTGAAAGAGGAACTGAGGAGCACGACCAGCGGTGCTGGCTCAGCAGGAGGGGCTGTTTCGGCCAGCGTGCTGTGCTCCCTGCCGCTGCAGGCAGCGACCGCGGGGCGCAGAAGCGCTGCAGAAGAAGAATTTAGAAAATGTATCTCTGTAAAGATATGTTGCCCTGCAACCATAATCACTGCAAGAGCTCGAGGGTCTTTTATCCTCCACCCCCTCGGCACAAAACCAGCCATATAAAGCACGTACCGCTCCGTCCCAGGGGAGGGGAGAAGTGTCACATCAGCCCTCCCGGTGCACTGGGGTCTCTTCTGTGTCACACAGGCTCCCCCTCACCAAGGGCAGAGGCCGCCTGCTCTCAGTGGGGGGGCGAACGCCCGCCTGTTTGCTACCTGGGCGGGCAGGGTGCTGTGGGAAGGGTGGGTATGCACCGGCGGATATAAAACGCTCCTGTGATGCTTCAGCAGGACCCTCACCACACTCCCCTGACAAAGCTCCTGGTACCGGCGACGACTCACAGCACCGGGGAGGCACCCAGCACCCCGTACCCAGGGCCTGCCGGCTCTGCCTCCGACAGCAGGGATGCAAGATAAGCCAAGTATTTTCCCTAAGCCCCACATTGCTGCCAGGGAGCCAGCAGTGATCAAAGGTTAGTCTGGCTACAGGATGGGGCCATCCCAAAGAGCCCCCAGGGCTGCCACAGTCTCCACACTCCTCTCCAGCAGATACCAGACTTGCTACATGGGAATGGGGGGACAGGGACTGGGGGGGGGGCGGGGGATGGGGTGTGTGTCCAGCTCTTACAGGGTCAAAAGAGATTTCCAGCTTTTATTTTTCCCTGTCTTAATTTTGAAGTGAACTGGTTTAACACAGCAATTTGCAGCAGCTCAACCCTGGCTATTGCCTCTTCCTGGGGGGGTGCAGCAAGATGGAGCAGGGTAAGGATGGGGTTGATGAGACCCTGAGTGCAGCCAGACCTGTGCAAAGTCCTCCGGCATTTCCTGGAAGCTCCCATTATAAAAACCAATAAATAAATAAATAAATAAATAGCTGTTAGCCAGAGCTCAGGAAAAGCGCTGAAAAGCAGAACAGCCAAGCGATAAGGGAAGGGAAACACATTGGCTGGATCATCACCCGGTGCCTACGGCACGGGTGCCCCTGGAAGTAGGTCACTACCTCACCTGACCACCCACCCCACTAACCTCAACCTTTAGTCTCTGGCTCATTACTACACACAAAGGCAGCTTAAAACATTCTCTTTCAGGCGCCTGCAAGGGGGTAGTTCATCTGGCAGCAGGCGGGCGGTGGGAACCTGCCCCTCCTGGCACAGCACGCAGGCAGGGGAGCCGGCTGCCCGCTCTCGGGGTGCAGGCAAGGGGCTGCCCCAGCCTGTGCCCCCCAGGGAGGAGTGCCACGTGGCCGGGACCACGGTGGTCAGCCCGGCACGGCCATGCTGGCAGCAGCAGCTTCAGCGCGTACAAAGTCCCCCCTCCGCTAAATCACTTCAGACTGCCAAGCAGTCACGAGAAATATAAGCCCGCGCAGGGTTGCCATGGAGCAGGGCTCAGCCACGGGAGCCCGAAGCCGATTCCTCCAGCAAACACGTTTGCCGACCGTGGCACTGCTGGCACCTCGTGTCCCCAGCTCCCCTCGCTCCAGCTCCTTGGTGGCAGCGAGTGAGCACAACATGCACGGTGCCAGCGGACCCTTATTTCTGGTGACAGCCTTTCCCTTCCACAGCAGAGCCAGGACCCCCTCCGTGCTGGAGAGCCCCATAGGGTGCTCGAGCTCAGAGCGCCCTGCAGGGATGATGTCCCTCGCCCCAGTGACGCTGTCTCTCCAGGGCCATGGGCAGGCAGAAGTGGTGGCTTTGGTGGCATCTGCCCCAGACTATCCCTGCACAGTGCCTCTGGCCCAGCCAAACGGGTGATGTCTCCGAGCTCCCACGGGCGCTGGCACACACCAGCCAGGGGGAAGCACGCCGTTGCCAGCACTTTGCCCACTGGCAGTGCAGACACGGGGCTCCCACACTGCACCATGAGCCCCCAGCCCCACTAAAGAAGACTTCAGAGCCTGGAAAGCCTCTGGAGCAGCAGGCAGCAGTGGCCAGCAGCACAGCAAACGACCTGCCAGGAGCCAGCCCATGGCGTCCCTGTTCCCAGACCTGTGCTGGGGACCACGGAACCCATTCCTCAAAGCCAGGAAGGGGTCTGGGGCAGCAAGGGCATCCTGCAGGCATTTTTCATTGGACAACCGACAGCACTGAAGTGCCAGAGCAAGTGGAGTTTCTAACTACAAAGAGGCTTTTGAGGTTGGAAAGGTTAATGTGAGAGAGAGATCTGTCTCCCTCACAAAGCACCCTTTGCTGGAGGCACTAGGTTGAGACCTTAATTATTCACCTGTTGGAGAGGTGCCTTTCCATTACGGCATGAGACTAGGGCAGGGATGTGCAGGCAGGATGGAGGAAAGCACACAGCGCGGGGCAACCCTGGGGTGCTACCAGGGTGGGGACACCAGGGGGTCTGCTCAAAAGCAGGGGGTGAAGGCAGGCGGGTATGTGGGGAGGCTCTCTGAGCTGCCAGATTTCAGGCCAGCCCTCCTTTCCTGCACCGCTGCTCTCTCCCGCCGCTCCCAGCAGCTGCTCTCTCCCGGCTCAGAGCAGCAGGCTCAGCAGCACACCGTGCTCACCATCTCCCGCAGCCGCCGCTGCGGCGCGGGTGCCTGACGGCATCCCCAGCAACTGCCGCCTCCCGCTTTGCCAACATACAGGAAAGGCTTCTGCTAACTGCCACCATCGGTACCTGCCGCCACGCCATAGCCACCTTGCAGCACTTTCCCAGGAGAGGGGGGGGTCTCCAGCCCCAGCAATGCAGCAGCCCTTTGACCCAAGCTGCAGCAATGCAGCCAGGCTGGAGACACACTTTGCACAGGCCCTTGGGCTGTCTCAGTCATCCAGGCATCCCTCCAAAAAAAATCTTTGAGAGAAAAGCCACAGAAAAAGCAGAATATCCTTCTGCTCAGTGAGGACTATCAGAAATTAGGGATGCGTCCCCACTTCATTATCAGCAGTAACAATCCCGCCAGTGGACCGCCTTCCACCGAGGACTTCACTGTGCCTCCTGCGCTCATCAATGGATTAAGCTGTTAGCAGGAGGCTGAGAAGTTAAAGAGGCAATATTGTATTTCAGTTCGTGTGATCTTTTAAGCATCTCTCTGAGAAGCAGCCTGGGTTTTTGTTTTTTCTTCCCCCTGCTGCACTTTGTTTGTGGTTTTTAAACAAATCGAAGCCGTAAGAGTCAAACTGCTCGTGCCTCTCGCAGGGGTGCTGAGAGCCACCGGCCGCTCCGCGGTGCTCTCGGCAGAGCTGCCTCGTTGGCACTTTCCAGCGCCCGGTGCCAGCAGACGAACCAGCTACAACCAGCTCCATACCTCTGAGCGGCAGAACTGCACAATATGGATTAAGCGGGCCCAGAAATGACACGTTTTCAGTCACAGCGAAACAAAATCACTTTTTTTTGTGTGTTGAAAGGGAAAAGGAGTTGGCAGGAGAAGGGCAGATATCAAGTGAAAAACCCTGATTTTCTTTCTGTAGCAATGCAGGCACCACGTGAATCATCGCTGCCCTCGATACGTAAATAGAGGTTAGCAGGCATCCTCAGCACCAGCCCGTATAGCTGCGGGACTGATGCAAATATCCATGCCAGGGCTCCCCGGTGCGTGTCCCCGAGAGCCCTCCTGAGGATTCCTTCCCTGGAGAGGAAGGGATTGCCTGGCACCTGCACGCGCCCAACTGCGCCCTTCTCGAAACCTACTGCAAAAGCAAGGGCTGGGGAGCAGTGCGGGGGAGAGAGGAGCAGAGTCTGTGTTCCTCAACATTTCCACGAAGGAAACGGCCGGTATTGGTGATCTCATGGCCTCCTGACATTGCAGCCTCCCAGGATAAGCTGATCCCGCGCTGGAGCACTGGGGACTTTGCGGAAGCAGCTTTCGGGCTCCACCGAGCAGGCAGTAACCCAGTTGTAAGCGGAGGCTCGTACAGTAGTAACGGGGAGGGCCGCCAGCGGCCAGCCCGGGGCCGCCCCCCCCCGCCCAGAGGCATGTGACAGCGCGGCGCTGGAGCCTGCCCCGCTTCATCGCAGGGGAAGGTACACGCACCGCACACGCTTACAACTACGAGGCGTTTCTTAAGCAAATGCATGCAAATCATAGCTGGGGGGGGGGCTTTTCTTCTCTTCCCCCCCTCCCCCTTTTTTTTTTTCTTTTCTTTTTACCCCAGCCTTTAACCCCGCTGCGCACGTGGGGACGGAGGAAATGTGATTATCGCAAGCAAGTGGCGCGGGAGAGCACAGGCAGGCTGCACCCCGCTGCTGAGGGAGCCTGCAGCCGCCTGCCAGGGTCCCACTGCTGCTCTGCGCGTTACGCGCTCCACAGGCATCAGACTTGCACTAACTGCGCGTACCTCCGCTGCTCCCCCGGTATCACGCGCGTGTGGGAGAGGGACAGGAACAGCAAACTGTGTTTTAGGAGATGCCATAAAACTGGTCTTATTTCATCACAGGCCATTTCACAGTCCCAAATTTTGCAGGGTATGTTCACAACATGGTGGTTTTGCACCGCAGAAGGATGACAATTCACAGGATTTTTTTTTCCCCTTTACGAGTCCCTTTTTGGAATAAGATTCCTAAATTGGCACATCAAATGCTGACCAAAAAGCAAAAGAAGAAACAAGCCTTCAGATGTTAGTTGCAATCACACAAGCTTTTCATTTCACGTGAAGGATGCGGAGCACACGCAGGTTACTGCAGGGACGCAGGGCCAGAAACTTTCACCTGCTCAGGGAGCAACGAGGCTGCGGCCTTTCTGCCATACTTTCTAGGGATGGCATCCCACACAACCAACCTCCTCTTTTCCAGCCAGCAGTTCCCTGAGCAATAATAAATCCATCCAAATCGGAAAATGCAAACGCTTACAAAATCTTCTCGGCCCTCTTCTCACCCTTCCCGACCCTTCTACTGCAATCAACCCGTCAGCAGCTCTTCGTTAACAACCAAAGCTGTCACCCCCCCCCGGCTCTGCCCCCAGCAAGCTGCCTGGGTCCCACGCCAAGCCAGAGTGCTCTGGAGCTGGTGCATGTGAGGAGAGGCACCGGGACTACATCAATCTAGCTGGTGGCAAGACCTGCCTGGTTCTGTCTGGCACACGCACCAGGGGCAAATCTGATTTACCAAGTCTTGAGACTCTATTTGTTTTGAACCCAAACAGCAGGATTAGTCCCCATCCCGTTCCCCATACGCATGCTCCTGCTGTTTGCAATCCCGGAGCTAAACTGGTGAGAGAGCAAGGGTTGGGATGAATGTGCTAGCTTCACAATCGGAGCTATTTTGTAATCTGTGGTTATGAAAGTGAAGGGCTGGAGGGATGATATATAACTACAGAAAACTCTTCCCACTTGCACCAGCCTCATCAATCCCACTGCAAAATGCACGGTTGTGCTCCAGATCAGTCACGGCTCTTGCTACTGCCCGGCTTATTGTATAGCGCCTCTCTTCCACCCCCCAAAATGGAAAAGCATGCAAGCCCTATAGCCAGCACGGCTCGCTCTCGTGATCGTGCAGGAGCTGCCAAGGAGCCTTAATCTGATTTTAATACCCAGCTCCGTCCAAAAGCAAACCCATCCAGATTTTGGAGCCTCTGACTCGCAGCACCGAGACCCCTCTCCCTGCCAACCCCCCCTCCCCAAACCTCCATCCCCCAAGATCCCAACCCGTATGCGTGTAACTGACGCTCGGCATGACTCATCCCACAGCCCGGCTCTTATCAGCCCCCA
>VWZZ01002693.1:1319289-1338731 GCA_013399095.1 Psophia crepitans
ATAAACCCCGAGAGCAGCGTGTTGGGCTGAGGGTCACATCCGGGCTCGGTGCGTTGGGGACACGCATCTGCAGCTGCAGAGTGCCCCCAAGGCTTGCAGCCACACGTGGGGCACAGGCACCTTCCCACAGGACACACTTGCAGCAGCGCTGTGCACACCTTAGAAGTGCCAGCCCCTAAAGGTGGGGGCACCTGAAGTGCTGCCAACATCACTGAGTGCTGCTCGACAGTCCCTAGATCACCCCGAGCTGAAATACATAAACCCTGGGTGCAGCACGTCGGGCTGAGGGTCACATCTAGGCTCAGCAGGGGAGACACCCATGGTAGCAGAGTGCCCCGTGGGACTTGCAGCCACACGTGGGGCACAAGCACCTTCCCACAGGATGTGCGCCCACCCAGTGAACCTGCTTTAAGCAGCGCCATGCACACCTTAAAGGTGCTAGCCCTTAAAAGGGGGGGCACCCAGCATCACTGGGTACCATTCAACAGTCCCTAGATCACCCCATGTTGAGATATATAAACGGTGAGAGCAGCCTGGTGGGCTGAGGGCCACTTCTAGGCTCAGTGGGTCTGCACTGGAGTGGGGCCAGGTAGCTGAGAGCAAGGGTTAACTGGGAGCAAAAGATCTTCAGATTTCCCTCCATTTCATCTCAATGCTCATCCCACTGTTGGTGCAAGCATCTCGATGTCACACACGTCATTCTTCTGTCTGGGGTTTTCAGAAGTACACTGAAAGCCCTTTCCAAAATAATTAATAATGGAACAAAAAAAATCTCATGAATGTTCTATAGCTTACCTTCAGCAATTACAGGGAAAGAGCAGGGCTTGGCACTGCAGCCTGAATTAGCTGCTACACAACCAACCAAGTGGCAAAACCTGCAGTCTAATGGCTCCAGATCCTCAAATCCCCTCAGACGGGCCTGCGGGATCAATGCAAACAGCTGCTGAAGCAAAGCGCTGTGGAGCGATCTAGGTGGAGAGCTCTGTGTCAGGCGCTGGTGGGTGAGCAGGAGGTGCTGCTTCGTCTGGCAGGCAAGGCTTGCTGCCCATCGGTGCTCTTGCCTTGCTTTTGCTTCAAAGGGAGAGCTGTTTCCAGCCTCTCGGTAATACCCTCCAGCCTCCCTTGGGTTCAGGATGTGCTGTGAACACCGCGCAGTGTGGCAACATTGGATTTTCCCTCATGATCCCAAGCCTTGCACCAAAAGATGTCAGCGGCCAGCGTGTGTTACGTCATATGGCTGCCGAGAGCTGGGGACAGGGGCAGCCCAGCTGCTGGGACGGAACGAAGCGAGAGAGAAGCTGCTGCCAGCTCTTCCTCATTGCTGTGGCACTTTATCACTGATTATTGTTATGAAGTGCTGAAACAGTTACCCAAGGTGCTTTTCAAGCTGCTCCACCAGGAATGAAGTTTCTCTTCCTGTGGGTAGGAGGTCTGGTCCCAGGAACGGCGCTGTCGGGGTGCCCAGGGGCAGCTCCCCGCAGGCACAGCACGGAGCAGGGCCCTGCCGGGCCGCAGCGGGAGGCTCTGGGGAAGGAAACTGCCTTGCTCTGCGGCATGTGCAGTTCCTTGCAGACCAAGACTCGAATTCCCGGTTGACCCTACTGGTCAGTTATCTGGAGTGCATTGACCCCCACACACACCCCAGTCCCTCCTTTGCAGAAGACCCAAGTGCTGAATGCTACAGAGAGAGGTGAGCTGGGATGAGGAGGAATGTTTGGCCGGTCAGGGAAAAAGCAGGACTGGAAGGCCTCACCACAAAAGTAGTCTTTTGCCAGGAATTTGTTGCACAAAAGGCGAGGCTCGAGCTATCTTGTGATTTCCTTTACACCAGTTGTACTCAAGTAGGAAGTAACCATTCACTGGAATGAGTGGCGAACAGTTACTCTAAAACCAAGCCGTGCACAGCCATGTGTTCAGAAATACCTTTTCCCTTCTGGTGTGCAAGCACAGTTCCCCCCTCCTTGCTTTCCAGCCCGAGAAGATGAGCCCTTTCAGCCCCCAGCTGCCGGCAGCTTGCGGGCACCCACCCTGGCAGCAGCCACCCGCTCACTGGGGCTCGGCCAGGCAGCCCAGGGGCACCAAGGAGCAGGAGCAAAGCAGAGCCCAGCCTGCGCTGCCCCATTGCTCCCCTGGACAGAGATGGGTTAGGGCTTCCTTCAGCCAAGTGGGCAAAACTGGATGGGATGTTGGGATCAGGGTGCCCTTGTGCCAAGGGGGGACCAGAGGACAGCAGAGATGAAAAGAAACGGGGGTGTCTCAGAGGAGCAGACTTGCTGCTACTTTGGGGTTTCAGCGGCATCCTGGAGGACAAAGTACAGTTGGTCACGTGGCTGCAAGTCGGTGTCAACATGCTCCAACTTCTGCTCCTGACCGCTCTGGACTTTTGCACAGCCCGAGCATTTTTCTGTGCCTTTCGGGTTTTTTCACCTATAGAACAGAGATCACACCACTTCCCTGTGCCCTGGAGTTTCTGGGGGAATTGGTTGAATAACGCTCATTAAAAAGGGCTTCGAAAGCACCGGGAGAGAGGCGAAGGAGGACGAGATGTTACAGCTGGTATTGTCTCCATCTCCTTAGAAGTCCGTCATGTGGCAGCCTCAGAAATACCTGTGGTGGGTAGAGAAGGCGTCCGATCCACAGTACTTCGGTGCAAGGGTGTGAACGGGATGTCACATTCTCCGTGTGCACGCACCCGTCTCTGCCTGCGCAGGGTGACCGTGCCGTTTCACTCAGTGCTCACAGCTTTCCTCCTAAACCAGAACCTGAGCTTTGCGAGCGGGAGAGCTGCCAGAGCTCCAGCTTCAGCTGCTCCCTGTATTTATGCACTCGAAGAGGTGTCAGCCACAGCCATGCAGAGACAAACCCCGCGCGCTCACCCCTCGCCTGCCCCCCTGGCGGAGTGGGAGCACTCCGTGGCACCGCGCCGGCGCTGCAGCCAGCCGCAGCAACACGACGCTAAGCCCGGAGGGGCTGGGATAATATTACCGAGGTAAAATATAACAGGAAAAGTCTGCATATGCCCTTTCAAAACAGCAGAGAGCGAGTAATGTCATTAGGCCGGGGGTCAGGAGGGGACAGGGTCTGGAGGTACCCTTAGCCTGCCAAAGGCCAAATGTGGGGCAGGGGCAGGAGCCAATGAGCGGCGGCCGGGCAGGAGACACCCTGCGCCGCCGAGCTCCCGCCTTCGGTTTCGTGCTGCAGCGGCGCCTGTTTGTGGGCGGGAAACGGCTGTAAGGACCAGGCAGTGAGAGGCAGCGGCAAAGGGGGCTCCTCCGAGGTACAACATCCCCAGCCTCTGGTGGGCCCTCGCCAGCCCCCCACGTTCGGACACTCTCCTTGGCACTAAACCCAAACCCAGGGGATATTTGCGTGGCGAGCAGGGCAGCCACGCCAGCCGGCTGGGTACGCTGAGGGCAGCTGGAGGGCAAGGTGCCCCCAGGGTCTCCCAAAGTCCTCCCCTAAAGCAATCTTCATTCATGTGGGCTGCAAATTGGAGGCCCCGCTTCCCGTGGGGCAGCAGCGGTTAGCAGTGCCATGGCCCTGGGTTTCACTGGGTCTCTCTGCTTGGTTCCTTGCCATGAGCTCGGCTTTTCTTTCCCCTCAGGCCCCCTCAGCACTCAGCTCAGCCTTGTCCTTCACCTGAAGTCACCGAGCGCAGGGACCTAGCATTGCTTCTCCTCCACTTTCGGTATCTGGTGGCTCCTGATCAGCCATGTTCACTCGGGAGTCTCATCCTCCTCCTCAGTTTGTGACATGAGGGCTCTGTGATGCTTCACAGTCAGCAAGGAATGAACCTTTGAAAATGCACCACTGGGCGATGTGACCCCTTGCTCCTCACAAGCCTGGGTAGAAACTGCCCCTCTGCTCTCGGTCTGACATCCTCTTTGCCACAGGGCTGAAGACGTGGCCTCTTGGGCTAGAGGGGACCTGGGAAACAAAGGAGTGGCTTCAGAGGACAAGTGAGTGCTGGCTGGGCTCCTGGCTCTGATCTCCAGCTTGTCCAGGGAGCAGGGCTGTGGCTGTGATTATTCAGAGGTTGCAGTTCCCACTCCACCATCTCCAGGCATCATCAGGGAGCAATGCTCCACTGTGCTGGCAAAGCCCCTCGTGCAGGCACACATGGGCACCACACCTGCCTGTGCCGTGGCAGAGACCCCCCAGTCCCTCCTCTGGCGGGCAGAGGGTCCCTCCCTGTGCAGTGCCACCAAACTCAGCTTGCTGCAGCCCTCTTTTCCTGGAGCAGAGACAGGCACTGGGGCTGCTCCGAATCCAGCAGAGGATCCCACAGCCAGCACGGAGGGCTGGGGGGATGCACACATGCAGGGTGATGCTGTACAGGGCTCCAGCCTGCCTGATCCTGCAGCCTGCTCCTCTCCATAATCGCAGCCTTGCACATGCTGTGGAGCTAAACCCATGCAGCTATTGCAGGGGAAACCTGTGAAGAGAGGACTGTGGTGGCAGAGGAGTAAGCAGGAGGTTGCAGATGAGCCATTGAAACAGATGGGAATTTCCTGGGCAAGCAGCAGAGGCCCGGCGGCGCGGTGGAGGGTAGGGAAGGTGGCTGTGCGATGGCTCATGCTGCCCACCAGCTGTGTGGGCTGAGCGAGGAGACCAGGATGCCCGTTGAGTCCGTATGGCGCTTTCAGTGATTCATTTGTCCGCGGGAAGCTGCACACCCACAGCAGCTGAAGCAGCCTGTCCTCTCCGGGCTGCTCCTGCGCAGCGGGGTCAGCCAGCCCCTTCTGCCCAGGGAAGAGAGCCCGGCAGCGGTCTGGGGCACCCAAGTCCCTTCCACCTCACTTCACCTGGGAGGAAGAAACCCTCTGTCAGAGACTCTGCAACACTCTGCACTGCGTGACATCCCGCCATGGGGACCCAAGCCTTCCCCTTGCAGTTTCGCTGGCATGCTGGCACCAGCCAACCGTCGGTGTGCAGGGACCAAGGGGAGCTGCACCATCCCTCGTGCTTACTGTTTTTCCCTGGCTGAACTCAGCTTCCCCACCGCACCGTGCCACTGACAGTTCCTGCACTGCACTGAGCGCTGTGCCACTGAGTTCCCACACACAGAGCCCATCGATGCCACCCTGCCGTCCCCTCGCCGGCCTGCTTGCCTCATCCCTGCCTCTGGGGCTGCCTCTGGTCCTAGTGGTGCTGCTGGCCCCCCCTGCCATGCCATCGCTGCCTGGCAAGACAGCACAAGGAGCTGGGGTGTCTCCTCCATCCCCATCATCCTGCTGCTAGCTGCTTCTCTACTCTGCTCTCTGGGAGGAGCGAGGGGCAGGGGGGGACGCTAGCCAAGACCTAGACTGACCTCATGCTCCTCTGCTGCCCCTGGTCCTAAGCAGGGCAACTCCCCCTGCCTCTCCCTGGGGGGTGCTCAGAGCCTGGGTGCTGCCATCACTGTTTTCTCTTCCTCTTCCCATTTAACTGCCTCTTCCTGGAGACGCGCCATGATCACACGAGCAGGTCCCAATCCCCCTGCACCAGAAGAGCTGGCCAAGGAGGTGAGCAGTGAAGGGAGCTACTCTGGACCCCAGCGCTGCCAAGTGAGGACTTGATGTTCCTCAAGCAGTCATTGCTGGCAGGGACATCCATGGGCATCTTCCTGCCTTGTGGCTCCCAGCCCAGGGCCACCGCCAGCCAGGCTGACCCTGTCTGTCCCCAGGTCCCCATCCTGCAGCACCCCTCCACACTGCCCCCGCCTTCCTCACCAGCTCTCCTTTGAGCATTCCCCACCGCAACTGGCCACCACTGCCCCCAGGCACCAGCGGTGGGAAGGGGCTGGTTGTCAGATCTCGGCTACCCCAAACCGCAGGTGCTGGTGTTAGGGCAGAAACCCCTCTGCAGCCATCCCCTCCGGTCCCCTTGCCAGCCTGGCGAGCAGAGCTGCCTGCAGCCCTTTTGTGAATGGTGGAGACGGGGCTATGGGCTCGGTGGGGCTGGAGTCCGGGGTGCTGGGGCAGCAGGCACTGGCACGTCACCTGGCCCCACGCAGACACTGCTCTGCTGTTCCTCAGCACCTCGGCACCGTGTCCCTCGGCAGGAGACACTTCAACTCCAGCCAGTGCTATAAATAAAACCATTTTCTTTTATCCCTCCAAATAGGTTCTCATTGATTTTACCTATCCCTCCTCCTCCCTCCTGCATCCCTTTGATATGTGAAGTCAGCTGCGGAGGAGCTCGGGTGGGGGAAATGCCACCTCCTCCAGCCCCTCTCCCCCGGCAATAACCGCTCTCCCCTGGTTTTCACCTCTGAACAGGCAGCACCGCTGGAGGAGAAGAAACAAAGCTCCCTGGTGGAAGTTTGCCGGCTAATTATTTATTAATCTCCTCCTGACAGTGCAATCGCCGGTAGTGAGGCAGCCCCAAAGCCCCTGCCATGGGGAGGAGGAGGAGGTGGATGGAGAGCTCTGCTGGTGGGGCCTTCTTGCCGTGGCCGAGGAGCTCGGGGTGAGCCGACACCCCGCTTCCTTCTCTGCCTGCTTCGGTTATGGTTGTACCGGTGGCTGAGATAAGGGGGGCCCACCTCAGAGGCCCCACGTGCCCGTCCTGGGAAGTGCTGAGAGCTAGTCCCAGGGTGGTCCCTGGTCCCTTGCAGGTGCTGTCAGCTGGGGGGGCTCAGCCCCCCAGACCAGGCGGTGCATGGATGCCTGCCTGCTGCAAGCAGTTGTTCTGCACACAGGAGCTCCCCGTGCAGAGATGGCTAGCAACAGAAATAATGCAGCAAAATCACAGCTCACACAGTCTTCCTGGCACTTGAAAGCATCTCGAGAGCTTAAAAAGCTGCAGGTTGCTCTCATTCCCATCCTCTCCCCGTTATCCTTGCTGCTCACTGCCTGTGCTTTGGGCCCCCCTTCTTGGGGGGCGCATGCAGCACTTTCCCAGCCAAACGGTACCAAGTTGAGCATGGTGAATCCTGCCCGCACCATGCAGCAGGAGGCTGGGAGGCCGCGTGCTGCCTGCCGGAGCGGGGCTGCGGGTGACTCATCGCCATGCAGTATGCAATTACCAAGGCAAGTGCAGGCCCCTGCTGTTTTGCACAGGTATCTGTGTCAACCAGGGCTATTTCCAGCTCTCTCTGCGCTCCTGACTCCTTCGAGAGGTAAGAAATACAGCCACCTCACTGCCCTGCCTGCCACAGGGACAGGCATGATATTCCCATGTGCGAGGAACTGGGGGGTTGGATACTGCATCTTGAATTGCACAACTGGGGGAGGAGGGAGTGGTGTGCAACTGCCCACGCATTTCATGTATTTAAGGGCACACGTACAGCTGCAGACCGCATGGAGAGACAGGGGGATGCAATGAGGCTGCACAGCGCCCATCGCTGCGGACTAAGGGCTAGGCACCTCGAATTCAGAGCTGTTATTATCAATGATGCTGGTAGCGCTAGAAAGCAAGCATCAGGGATGGGATAAAGCAGGAAAACGCTCTGGCCTGGAAAGGCAGGGGAGGGACCAGGATAAATGGAGCAAAGCGATGTGCGGCAGTGCCTTCTCCCTTCCCTGACAACTGCAAGCTCCGTGGGGCAGCATCTCTGTCTCCCCGGTCTGCGCACTGAGTGCACGCCATCTCCCGTCAAGCCGTTAAGGCAGACCGCACTCAGAGAGTGAGATTTTTTTGATTCCCCAAATGTTTGCCTAGGACTTCTCTCATTACTTTCCCCTCTGGTCGCTGTGAGCAGGAAGGGGGGGAAAGCTTAGGCGTTGAGCGCTCCTTGGACAGGCTTCAAGCGAGGGCTGCAGCCCTCCAGCCACAAGCCTCCTTCGCTGCAGCGGGTTTTGCAGCTGGGGTTGTCACACCGGGGCAGCAGCTGCAGCCCAGTCCCTGTGGCCACGAGCAGGGGCAGCGGCATCACTGCACCAGCGCTCTGTGCAGCAAACGCGTCTGTGCTGGGGCGAATGGGGTGCACCCTTCAGGAAGCCCGAGCAGGCTGAGTCTGCCTGGGGGGAGCAAGCTCGTGCTTGCACAGCCTTTGGGAGTGTCCCCAGGGTGCTGGAGGTTTGCTCAGCTTCACCTGAAGGCTGTGATGGGGGGAAGCCTCCATACGCAACACAGACGTGCCCGGCACGGGCCCCTCAGTGCCTGTGCAGGGTGGTGGAGCAATGGATATATGTTACACTACCAAAGCCACAGAGACCCCATACGCCGCTTGCCAGTGTGTGTCCTGTTTAACTGCCCTGAGTATGAGCGTGTTCATCACCCAGCTGGGCTCGGGCAGAGGAGCCTGCCGGAGGCAGTTGTGGGGGTAATGGCCAAAGGAGGGATGGATACAGAGCCAGAACCTGCAGAGGGGCTGGGAGGCTCCGTCCCTCAACCCTCGTGCCCACCAAAGCCTGGCCCGGGGAGAGCACGAGGCCACAGCCAGCCCTCTCAGGAGCGTTGGGCTGTGCCCTCTGTGGACAAGCCACCAGGCTGCAGGCGGCACCGAGTGCCTTTGTCCTTCCCACACCGCCCGGCAGAGCCCTCAACATAGGAGAACTGCTACCTTTTTTTTCTGGAAAAATCACATTAATCATCCTCAGCGCCGCCTCCTTGGCCTTTGTCACAGTTTGGCGCCCCAGCGCCAGCTTTGCTTTAAAAGCATTATTTATTTTTAATAAAAGCTGATCTAAACAGCAACATTCTCAGGATGATAAAAATAAAAATGCAGTGGTTGTCACAACTGTCAGCATCCCTGGGAATGGGGGACTGGCAGTGCTCCCCTCCAGCCTGCGCTGCCACACGGGCAGAGGAGGAACCTCTGCCAGGCAAAGCGGCGCCTGTTTTTTCTTTTAATGCACAGGTGCTCTTCGTATGTATACCTGATGTTTTCTAAATGTTTAGTAGCTTTAATTTCATTTATTGCATGAATAAATGAGCAAATATGACATACATAAATGTTGAAAAGTAAATTAGTTTGTTAATCCCCTTCATTAAAAGAACTGTGTATTATTAAAATATCTACCATGCAATGCATTGGTATCACGTTAGCAACAGTTATAAGAAATGCTGCATATCCATACAAAACTAGATCTTCAGGGCATGGATCTGGCAGCGTGCGTCGAGTCAGTGTGTGGCCGAGACCATAAACCATGGTGACTGGTGGCATCTCCATTTGCCCAGGGAGCCGTGGTGGGTCACGGGGCAGCATTCCACATCCCAGACTGGCGACCAAGGTGAGATCTTCACCCATCAGGTGGGGTGAGTGGGAAGTGAGCAGGAAGCATGCAGGATGTGAGAAGGAAGCATGCCTCGCTTCCTTCCGGAGTATCTCTTCTCCTCCATCGCCCTTCCTTCTGGCAGATGGAAATAAAGCTCTACCCAATGCCCCGGGGAGCGCCCAGACAGCTCCCGCTCAACCCCGTCCCTGCGGCTCTGCCCAGCTCCATTGGTTTCTCCCATGGGCCTGTGGCTTTTGGCAGGACCGGGCAGGGGCAGGATGCCACGCCAGGGCTCCTCTCAAGCTCAGTTTCTCCCTGCATTTTCCAAACTGGCTTTATTTGCAGGCACGAGCCCCGCGAGCAACTGCATTTGAATGCTGCCTGGCCGGAGCAGAGTGCAGCCGCGACCGGGACAAAACAAAACCAGCATTCATGGGTGGTCATTTAAATTCCCAGCAGCTGTTGCCTCCCAGCACACCCATGCCCGCCCTCCTTTGCTGCCCACAGGCACTTTCGAGGGCTTTTTTCCCTGGGCAGCAGGGGAGAGGGACTTTCAGCAAGTTCCCCCATGACCAGCATCCCTCCTCCTCTTCCTCCCACCTGCTAAAAATAAGCTCGGGGGGGACAGTAGCTGGGGACTGCTCCTCACCTGGGGGTCTGCACCCCCTGGGGCTTCAGCCCTGCCATGGTGCCTCGTCCCTGCCCCAGTGCAGTGGGTTGTGCAGGGCCAGTTGGGTGCTCACCAGCACCTCCAGCCCCTGAGCTGGTTATGGGTGCCCCACAGCTGCCTCCCCGGCCCCGGCCCATTCCCATTTCCTCGGGATGGTGCCTCACGCCCAGAGGCTAAGCCGTGCTGTGGGGGCCGCCTCCCAGACCTCCTCCCGCACTGCGGGGTCCCCAGTGGGAGAGCTGGCACCCTGTGCTGAGGGACACCCAGCTTCCCGGGGCAGGGCTGCTGGCAGGCGTGCAGCCGGGACACCAGGTAAACCCCATGCGATGGGGCTCGGGGCCAGGTGTAGCTGTGGGACACAAGCAGGAGCTGAGCGGTGACTTTTAGCCCTCAGCGCGCTCACATGAGAACGAAATTGCTCGCACGTGTTTTGGTGCGGTTGGGTTTAACCCCAGCCCTGCTTTCCCGCGCAGGCTGCCAGCACAAGGGCCCGGCGGGGAGCAGGCAGCAGCACGCCAGGCACCGGCAGCAGGAGCAAGCATGCTGCGGTTTTCCAGCTGGAGACAGGCAGCTGCTGTGAAGAGCTGGTGGTGAAACGCTGCCTGCAATCCCATTACGGCTGCGAGCACGAATGAGTTTAGTGGCCTCAATTTAATTCCCATTCGTACACGGGAAAGAAAAAAAAAAAAGAGGAAGAAGAGCGAAATCACGCATTGGCATGGATCAGCTGGGATGGGGATGCACGAGCTGCAGCCGTGTGGGAGGCAGGAGATGCCGTGGATGCGCCCAGCCCCAGGGAAGAGGGTGCTGAGCTGGCAGCAGGGATGGGTGCTGCAGGGGAAGGAGAGGGACACGTTGCTCCTGCTGCTTGTGCCCAGCACGCCCGAGTCTGGGCTGGGAGAGACGCTGCTGCTCGTGTACCTGGAACCCATCGGCACAGGAGTGCACCAGGCACAGGGCTCCTCCCTCCCGGCTGGAGAGCCATGCCAGTGGCAAGTGCATGGGCTGCTGCGGGCCAAGCCGAGCCCCATGGGGCAGGTACCTGTGTCTCCCTCCTCTCCCTGCTCCCCGGGCATGTGTGGGGCTGGGCTGGGCTGTGGGAAGGCTGGAGGAGAGAAGATGCTGCTTAAAGCCCCAAGGAGCCAGGGCTCTGATTTCAAAAAATAAAGTGAGGATTTTCGTCAGCATTTGCTTAGGGAGTTAATGACTTTATTTCTGATCTGATGCTCTTACCTCTGGTGACTCAGGCACAAAAAGGGAGAGGAGATAAGAGCAAAGAGGCCCGGCTGGAGGGATGCTGGTGACTGCTCAGTGGCCGGTGTCCCCCAGCCTGGATCCCCTCCAGGAGATTCCAGAACTGCTGTTGGCTCTGGGAGAGGCACTGCAGGCACGGGGCGGGCAGCAGCTCGGGGAGGTGCAAGCAGAAGCAGCTATCCCTGATAAGAGACAGGGTCTGCCCTGTTATGGCTGTGGCAATCGCACCAACAAGAGCGCTGGGCATTTTATACTTGGCACAACCTGTCCGGATCACGCTGTACCACCCTGGCCCTCTGAGCTCGTCCTCTTCTGGGAGGAATAAAGCTCTACAATAGGGAGGAGAGGAGCAATCCTGCTGCCACCTCCAGCTGTAACTGGGACCTGGCTGCCCGTCCCTTGCCCCTGGGTGACTGCGGAGGTGGGCAGGCAGTGGGGAATGACCCCAACCCCAGGGGAGTTCAGCAGTCTCGGAGCAACCCAGCCCCTCCTGGCTGCATTTCTCCACCATGAGAAGCAAACAGATGAGTTTAATCAGAGTTAGCTGCCTTAGATTAGGAGGGCAATCCCAGCCTCCCTGCACCCAGTTCCCCCCTCAGCCTAAACAAGAAGCTGGGCAGAACACACATTTCCTTTGACGAGGGGGAGGTTTCTCCTCTCCCCCATCATTTGCTTCCAAGCTCGTCGAGCCCCGCAGAGATGTGAGCAGAGCTCTCTGCAGCTGGAGGGCTAACATCTCAGCTCTTCCAAAGAAATAGAAAATGACCCAGTTTCTTTATTTTTCTTTTCCTAAAGTCCAAGCACCCAAAAAATGAGACAGTAAGTGGAAGCCACAAATAGATTTCACATATCCTGACAGAGCCAGGAGATGAAAGCAGGGGAAACAGCTCCTGCCTCCCCTGCTCGCACCCAGGTACGGCGGCAGCACATTCTCCCCAGGGTTAGCTTTCCTGGGTCAAAGAAGCAGGAGAGGCTTTGGGGCTGACCCCGTCTCAAGTCCCACACTGCCCATGAACTGCTTAGGAAAGCTGCCACCCCCTGTCCAACCCCAAGGGCTCCAGTGCTCTTTGCCCCCAGGCATGGGGGGTAGGTCCCTGGTTGGCCTGGTGCTCCAAGGAACATCTTACTGCTGCAGTTCAGCTTCACAGCTGGATGTGCCTCCACTATCACCTGGGAATGACTCGGGCTGTAGAAACCCCTCTTTCCCTAGGATTTTGTCTTCAGTCCTTTTTCTTTAATGATGCCAAGGGGGCTCATGTGGTCCCCAGACTCCACGGGAACCAGGGTTTTCCAAGGCAGAGTGGGAACTTCCCCAGGGCTACACCCATCAGCCGTACTCCAAGTATGAAGGTGAGCAGCAGAACATGCCCAGCCTTCAACTATTCCTATCACGTCCCATCTGGAGACAGAAATCTGCCTGCTGGCTTTACAATTAAAATTGAAATGATTTGATTATGGGGCTTCATTAGTAAAAACAAACACCAGGCAGCTTTCCTCCCTCTCCCCCCTCATCCCCGCCCAGCTGTTCCTCCCCAGGGCTGCTTTAGGTGAATCCCAGCCAGGATGCGGACTGGGCACACAAAGGGGGTTTGTGTCTGCAGCTTGTAGCTATTGTCGGGTGCAGCTCAAGGGAGGCAAATTTTAGACCGACAAATCACCTCCTACAGGTAGCGAGGTAACAACAGCCTCGGACTGATGGCTCGAAGGACCGCTGCCCGACAGCAGGCACAGCGATGGCTTTAGCAGCAGCAGGACGTTCTGCAGCCCTGCACAGCCTGCTGGATGCGTGCAGACCTTACTGTGGAGTTCCCAAAGCCCTTGAGGGTTCTGATCTACACTTTGACTCCAATCCCTTCCTTCTGTGAGTCTTTGCAATGGGGCCATTGGAACCTTCACACCAACCTTGACTTGCAGTTGCCAGGTCTGGTTTTCTTCCTGGCTCATCCCGCGGGAAAGCAGGGAGTGTGAGGAAGGGGTGAGCCAGCACAGCGCGGGCTGTCTGCGGCGTATGCAGATGTTCGAGTCCCCAAAGCTGCGGCAGTTTCTGAGGGAAGTAATTCAATCAACACTCGGGTGTTGGGAACAGGCTGTGCAGGCTGGGAGAGGAGGAATGCTAATGAAGGCCGGCTTGGGAATGCTGCTGGGCTGGAGTGCTGCTGGGCAGGCTGCTCCCAGCGCCTGGTTTTCTCTAGCAGATGGGATGGCTCGGGGCAGTGGGGAGGTGAGGTGGGAATTAGGCAGCTTGGAGAAGGCTTTGAAATGTCTCTTGACACCAAACTGGTGGCCCATTTGAAAGGGCTCGTGGCTGAAGAGGTATGCGCTGTTCTCCCGGTGGCAGGCTGGCAGGCACTCCTCCTGCCAGAGTCCCATGCCTGCAGAAGGTAGGATGACCCCTCTGTCCTCTCCCTGGGCAGGGACACTTCCCATGGGTGCTCACCTGAGCTTCTGCACCCCCGCTTCTCACCAGCACTGTCTGCATTTGCTCCAGCAAATGTCTGCCTCTGAGGTCTCCCCAGCCCCGCAGCACGTGCGCCAGCGGGGCCGTGCCTCCGGCAAGCAGCCAGCTGAGCTGGGAAGGGACACCAAGGCTGAGCCATGGTGCCTGCAGACCAGAAGCTCAGGCTGCCTGGGACTCAATGTCCTCTTCAGCGCTCCCTGTATAACGAGGGAAACTCAGCCGTGGAGCTGCAGGGCAGGGGGTGCAGCCGCAGGCTCTGGTGGCACGCAGGAATCACACACAGAGCTGTCCCTTGGGGCGGCCTGGCTGGGCAGGGGACGTGGGGAGGGGAGCAGAGCTGGGCTTGGGAGTCATGTGTGTGTGTGTGTGTCCCTGCTCCGTGCCCAAAATGGCTCAAGGCCACTGCAGTCTAGGGGCCACCAGTGCCCCAAGGTCAGACCAAGAGATGTATTTGGGAGGCATTTGCAATCCCAAGCACCACCACGACAGCCACGCGCAGCCACCCCGACACAGGCACGGCGCCGCAGGAGGAGACATGTGGGTGTCGGGTTGGGTGGTGGGAAAGGACGGCTGTTACAGGAGCCGGCAGGAAGGCAGGAGGGTGCTCTGCCCCCCTCCCTGCCACGCTCGCTCTTGTGGCCTCTGGAAAGCCCCAAGGCGCTCTCCAGCCAGCCGAGTGACCTTGGGGACAGGGCAAGATGACAGGGATCTGCCTTTTTCTGCCAGGGGATGAAGCCCCTTGTGCCACAGGGCGAGGAAGCCTCAAGGCAAAGGGTACATCATGCCGGGACCACCGGCTCAGGGTTCCCTGCCTGGGGACCCCCTGGGGCATGGTGGGGCAGGGGCATGCGGTGCAGGGGCCGGCGTGCTGGCTGAGATACTTGCGGTGGGTAGCGCTGCCCGCCGCTCCGCCTGGTTCATGTCACGTCAGGGCCAGGCTGGCTTCCCAGCCGCATGAAGCCTCCCGCCGGCCGGTGGCACTGGGCCGAGCTGCGGCCAGGGCAAGTGGCGGGGGAGCGTGGATTGTAAGGTTACACCAAAGCAAGCAGCTCCCAGTGGAACGCTCCCCTCCCCGGCTGTGTGCCACCCGCCTGCCTGGCCTCAGCTCAGCGCCGAGGGATGCTCCAGCCCCATCCCCCATGCGGGGGGCCTGGATGCAGCGCAGGGATGGCAGGATCTGGCTGCAGGGATGTGTTCTGACAGCGGGGTCCAGCTGCGGGGATGTGCTCGACAGCGGGGCTGAACCACAGACAGCAAATTTAGTCCCCTCTGCCCGAACAAATGTCACCAAGCCACCAGCACTAACAGCATTGTTCTCCTACTCTGGCTTGCCTTGTGGGCTAAATCTTTAACCAGATCAAGGGTTTAACTTTATCAGTGGCTGGAAAAATGTGGCACCATTTCCCTGGGGCAAAGTATCTTGATCCCTGCAGAAATCCCAGACGTGGCTCCTTCTCCTGGGCCCCACTTGGCAGCTCCCCAGCGCTCGTGTCCGGCCCTTTGGCACAGGGGCCCGCGGGACCCTCCGGGGCAGGGAGCACCCCGTGCACGGCCTGGGCTCCCAGCTGGCCCCATCTTCCCTCCACAATCACAGTTTGCACAGGCCCAGGCAGACCGGCATGGTGCCAGCACTGAGGAGCTGGCGCTGCCCCTTGCAGGGCTTACCTGAGCACAGATTGCCCTCCCGGTGGGCAGCGCGGCAGGAGAGCTACTGCTGGAGCAGAGACTTCTGTGTCCCCTTGAGAGGAGCCCCCCCCGCTGGCACCACAGCCCCTCGCCAGCCCTGTTGGCTCCCCAGTGCTGGAAAGCCTTCCACAACCCCTGCCCAGAGCCGGAGCAGGATGATTGATTATCGTTATTAAGGCTGCAGAACAGTTTCTGTGCACATCCAGGTGGTTCAGGAGCAATTCATCACCCATCGGCAAGGGGGGGCCAGGCTGCCCCTCTGTCCCTGCTGGGGTGGGAGCCCTCCGCTGCCCACGCGAGGGTCTGACGCGGCTCCTGGCACTGCTGGTGCAGCCAAAGGGAGCCTTGTCTCCCTGCGGGCGGTATCTGATGGGCACGCTCCCTGCCAACCCTTCCTGGGAAAAGGCAGGGCTTTGGCAGCAGCACAGCCCCAGGGCAGGGCTCAGACCTGAGCTGACCCCTGCACCCCCCAGGGCGTGTGATGGGGGGAAAGAAGAGGGTCTGTAGCCCCCAGCCCCATGGCAGAGATTTAGCCCCATGCAGAGTGATGCACCCACAGCAGCTTGTGCTTTTACATGGGGTGGGTGCAATGGAGGGGCTGAGCAGGAGGGGAGGGGTGCTTATCCCCTGGATGGTGGGTACCACCCTGCAGTCCCCGGCACAGGGGTCCTGCAGGGCTGCGCTAGGCACAGCTCCTGCCAGGGGCTCATCTGGCAGCGCCGCAACAGCAGGGATATCTGCAGCAGCCGGCTGCCAGTTGGGAAGGGGGGGCGTAATGACGGTCCATCTCAGCAAAGGTAGCAGAGCATGAAAGCAATTTCACACTTTATTAGACAATTCAGGTGCCGGCTGTGCAAGCCTGGAGTGAACGCTGCTGCCCACACCTCCCCTCCTGCCTCGCAGCCCCAGGGCCCCTCTCAGAGGGGCTCAGCCCTCCCTCGGGTCACGCACCACGGTGCCGATCACGGCATGGCCAGCAGCGCCAGCGTGGGCTGCCAGGGGCCAGGGTGCCAGGGCTGGGGGCTGCTTCTCGCGGGCCACCCTGGTCCCATACCTGGGCGGGCGCCTGGAACAGTGCAGCCACAGGCTGGCTCTGCTTGGAGCCAGCTCAGCCTGGCAGTGGTGGTGAACTCGAGCACCATGCCTGCAAGCACAGCTCTGCTCTGCCTGGCTGTGCCCTTCAGCCCAGGGCAGCCACCCTGCTCCTGCTGGTTCCTCCTGCTGCCCTGCTGCCCTCCCCCCTGCAGCCCTGCTGCACCCCTACTCCCCTTCCAGCACCCCGCGGTGAGGGGGCAGATCCAGGTTTGGGAGCCTGGGCTTGGGGCTTCCGTGGCAGCTGCGTTCCTCTTGCAGCTCCCTGCGCCTGGGTGCCCCCAGCAGAGGCAGTCGGCACATGGACCTGTGGGCATGCAGCCACCCTCCCTGCAACCCAGGCGTCTCCATCTGGAGATGTGCTTTGTGCCTCCCCGCCCCACTCACAGCCACTGCCGTGTCCCCAGGCACTGGCACACCCCGCGAAGCAGGGGAGAGCAGAGACGGAGCTGCCCCATACTGCTCTCCGGCATGCAACTGGGCTGTCACCCTGCAGCCCCAGGGACACGGCCATGTGCTGTCACACCCCACAGGTGGACACTACCCAAATGCCTGCATGTCCAGGATATGAATCAGCCCGGACAGGAGTGCAGCAGCCGCCCCTGGATAACCCGAGCTGCCCGGCAGGCTGCTCTGGCAGCCAGGCTGCGTCGGTGCCAAACCCCTCGCAGGCTGCAGGCAGGCTCCGCTGCCACCTTGCAGAGCAGCCCTGGGCACAGCAAGCCCCTGGCCTGGCATGCGTTTCCCTCCCCCTCACATGGGTCTGCTCCTGTGGTGCTGAGCCACGGTACAAGCGGCGCCCGGCCGGGGCGATGCCTAACCTTGACCTGACCTCCTGGCAAGGAGCCGGCCCTGCCTGGCTTGTCCCTCCGTGACCCCAGCCCCGAGCATGTTCCACCGGGCCAGCCAGAGCATTCCTCCCGGGAGAGCCTGTCCTCTCTGGGCTATTTAAAGGCACGCTTGTGCCCTTTATTCCCCCGTGTTTAGGCTGAAAGAGCCCCACACCCCACGGTGACTCTGAGGGGGCACTTCCAGGCTCAGGGCAGCAGCGGGTGCAATGAGTTTGGGTGAAATCATGGGAGCAGTGAGCGACGTCCGGCAACCCCAGTTCTGCAGCCAAGCACTAGGCCATGTCCTGAGGACAGACCCCATGGGGAAGGTCCCACAGCCACGGAGGCTGGCAGCAGGGCTGGTGGGTACTGCAGAGCCCAGCTCACCCCTTCATTTCAGAGATCAAAGGAGACGCAGGAGCTAATTTCCCTCTTCTTGGCAGGGACGTCCACAGCGCTCCAGCCACCGCTGGGACCTTGGGGTTGGCAGAGCACCGGTGCCACTGCTGCTGGGCAGGGTGCTGGTGCTGGCTGGCTCAGCACCGTACAGAGGAGCCTCTTGGCACCTCAGTCGCAGGCAGCTTGGAGCACAACTGCATTATGTGGCAGAGGGCAGGCAGCTGGTGCCTGACACAACCAGTGTGTCCCCAGCGAGTTGCTACCTCCTGCAGAGTACCGGAGCGTGGCTCATGCACATCTCCAGGTGGGACATGCAGGGGTTGTTTCCACCTTGTCCTTCATGCCTGTCAGCCCTGGCAAGTGCTGGTAGATGGACATTTGATGGGTGGAGCAGGGACCCAGGAGAGGCAGCAGGGGTCTAGGACACCTTACACAGCCTGCACCCCTCCATGCCAGCTGCGGGCAAGGCAAAGAGCTCCTTCTGGCCAGCACGGACACGCAGGCAGCACCGGCGGTGGCTGGAGGGAGGGAAAGGGGAGCTGTTGTTCCAGAGCACATGAAATCTAGAGTCCTGATGAGTGGGACGGAGAAAGTCCAACCAGTTTTATAAGCTGCCTATCAAGTCCTGCCCGCGCCAGGTCTCCTTCCAGGGGGCAGATCAGGGCACAGGCAGTGGCAGTTTCTCGGCGCTCCTTGTCCTGCTGTCACCTTTCACCCTCCGAAGGGTTCTGGGCACCCAGAAGCTGCAGAGCGGGACCTGCCCGAGCTGCTGACTCCTGCCATTGCTGGCACTGGTGCAGGGCTGATTGCATCTGCGCCCCACCGAGCTGGCAGGAGGGTGACTTGGGAGGGAAATCCAACCTGATGTGATCTGATTAGGAAAAATCCAGAGAAGCCATCAGCAGCAAGCTGGAGGTGTGAGCCCCTCCGCTGCAGGCTCAGGCTGGGCAGGCGAGCCCCGGAATCACAGCCCCTGCCCAGCGGCCATCATCCCCCCAGCCTGCCCGCTTCCTGCCCTGGGGAGCCCCTGGGCCTTTCCCGAGGCTGGGAGCATCCCCAGCCCCAGCGCTGCCATGACCTCCCTGGTTTCATACAGGTGAGCATTTGCTTGGAGCTTTCAATGGCACCTTGGTGGAGGTAGCAAGCCACCAGACTCCCCACAGACAAAGCCCCAGGACCCTGCAGGTACGAAGGAGGGTGAGCCCCACAGGAGCTCCTCCCCGTTCCAGGTGCCTGGACCCACACTTGGGGTGCACAGCGAAAGCAGAGCAGTGTCTGGGGCCTGTCCACACCTGCCTGGCACCCACCCCTCCTCCCCACATGGTGCAAGCTTGGGTGAGGACACGCCACCTCTTCTCCCCCTGCCCAGCCCGCAGACACAGCCACAGGGCGGCACCGCGGGAACCCGTACCCAGCCACCATGCTGCCAAAGCACGTCCTGGGGGGAGCCCGTGGGCGGCCGAGTGTGCTGCCTCCCTGCTGGGCAGGGCACGGGGGCCAGCATGCCAGCACTCATCAGCCAGGCCATCGCATCCTTGACGTGAAAATCGGCAGCCGGGACGCCGCCAGGCTGCTGCACCGGCGGGTGCCTCTGTGCTCCGCTGCCCGCTGTGGGTGAGGGCTGGGCAGCGTGGCACGCTGCGCCGAGCTCTCCCGGGCAGGCGTGCAGTGCCAGGCCCTGAGCTGGGAGCTCCCAAACTCCCCTCTGACCCCATGCCGGCGCAGCTCCCTGCCCTGACCCCACCAGCATCCCGTAACAGCACGGCACCACAGCAAGCCATGGGAAACTGAGGCACGGAACCGCGACGCCTCCGGCCGTGCTGGGAGGGAGTGCTGCCTGCATCCCCAGGCTGAGCCTTGGGTCGGGGACCGGCCCACCCAGGCTGGGGGTGGTTCTCCCAAAAACCTCT
>VWZZ01002693.1:1338905-1351787 GCA_013399095.1 Psophia crepitans
GTGCCGGGCTGCGGCGGGCGCTGCGCGGCCCCACGGCGCGGCCCCACGCGTGGGGGTGAGCCCATGGCCGCGGGAGGGGCACAGAGGCTGCGCAATCCGTTATAATGTCAGCGTAGGGGCGTACAGAGCGCGTCTCCTCAGCACAGCTCGCAGTGCCTCTCACCGGGGCCAGCAGCATCCGCCCCACACCGTGCTGGGGGGGAGCTGAGCCCAGGGGCGGTGCTCGGTGGCCAGAGGGCTGGGGGCACCCCGGGCACGGTGCTCAGCCCAGCACCTCCCACCGCTGGCAGCGCAGCCGGGTGCAGGCTGCATACCCTTTAGCAGGACGCGAAGGATGCGCTGCCAACGGGACCGCAGCAGGGTGGGCACGCAGGCGGGCGTAAGGAGTGGGCAGTCACGTCTCCGGAGCTGTGCCACCTCGGTCTCTGTACTCAAGCCAGCGATTCCTGAGAGTTTCTCTCCAAGAGCCCCAGATGCTCTGTGCCAGGCTGAAGACCCGCTCTGCAGCACCGCACCCTTTGCGGCCTGGTCCTGATCCAGTTGGGGACAACACTGTCTCGTCGCCTCTGGGGACACTTTTGTCACTGTCACGGATTTCAGCAAATCCCCGGAAAACAGTTTTCACTCCCTCGTGCTCCTTTCCTTTGTGCAAACACATACGGGACATGGCACCCTCATGCCTACCCATCAAAGCTGCCTCCCGGCAGCCATCCCTCACACCCACATCCCTGGGGCCACATTCTGCCAGGTGCCTCCCACCGCCTGCCCGGCCTGGGGCCACCATGGCTGCCCCCTCCAGCATGTGCCACGACGAGTCCTTGGGAGCCAAGTGGACAGCTCTCATCCGACGAAGCCTGTGCCCCTGGGTGCCAGGCTGGCCGTGCTCACACAGGCAGGCTCCAGCCCATGGGCTCCTGCACAGGGACAGTCACCAGGTAGCTGGAGGGAACGTAGCCCCTCTGGCCGTTCACCTCCACCAGGCTCCACTCCTTGCTCCCCTTCTTGTCGTGTGGCTCCAGCACCACCACAGGCTGCCCTGCCTGGAGGCTCACCTCCTGTGGACTCCTGGCTGCGAAGGAGAAGCCAGCAACCACCTGCAAAAGGCAGAGGAAGGAGGGAGGAAGTCCTTGCTGGGCATGAGGGTCAAAGGAGAAAAGGACATACATGGCAGGGCAGGACCTAGAGGGGACATGGAGGCTCTTTCCAGGAGGGCAGTGCAGGACTGTCATGGGTGGAGGGACACTCCGGACCCCACTCAGCACAGTTCTCTTGCTCTGCCCACCCCACGTCCGAGCAAGGCAGACACCAGCCTCGTGGGGCACGCGGCCAGGGGCTGTGACAGTCCTGCTAGGCACATGGCTGCACATGTGTGACCACGTGTGCCGGAAAAGCAGGTTCACCTTCCCACTCGCACGCTGCACGCACAGGCACTAGTGGAGAGCCGGTGGGGTTGCTAGGAATGGCCCTGGGGGGTGTCCCCCACGCTCACCTGGAAAGCTGGGGTGAAGGTGGCCACCTGGGGCCTGGGAGCTTCAGGTGACGTATACGAATGTCGCCTTCTGTCTGTGCTGCTCTCCAGGGCTGGCATCTGCATCCTGGGCTGCTGGCTTTCTACCGGGCAATAGGGCTGGAGTTTTCCAGCAGGCACAAACCCTCGGGGACCTGGAGGACAGGTACACACACAGGTCATGGGGCACCCCTGCCTGGCACATGTAGGACTGGTCGGAGGAGAGAGGAATGACAACTCGGCTGTTGCCTGGCACGGCACAGCAGCCCTGTTCAAACTGCTCCATCACTAGGGGATATCCAGCAGTAAAACCCCCCAAAAAGGGCTTTCAAGACACTTCTGTGTGCACAAGATTCTCCTTTCCCAGTCATGATGAGCTACGAGTACTCCTCCGTGGGGAAACGGGAACTTTACAGCTAACGGCTATGGGTGCAGCTGGCAGAGCAGAGGCGGGTTTGGGCTGAGCAAACCCTGGAAGGGAGCACCCGTGAGGCAATGCCCTGCTGTTTCATCCACGGTGAGGAAGAGGTTCGGGTTTGGTTTCTGACCCTGGTGCCGAGGCGGGAAGAAGCTCCCCGCAGCGCTCACAGTACCTCCAGCATCCACCAGCCATCTGCTCGTGTTGCCCTTGGTATCCACACTTTGCAGCAGAGCTACAATCTGTCCCCTTTGCAAGGTCAGGTCCAAGTCTTTGCTGCCACTGATGTTGCTTGTCACTTGGTAAAGTTTGTCTGGGCCATGCTTGCTCACGAGGGAAAGGACCTTCCGCTCCTCAGCAGGGTTCAGAGGCTGGTGGGGAGCAAGAGACACAGGAGCACTTGTTGAGACAGACAGGAGTCTGAGGCCCTCCATGTACATGTGCTCTCCTTCCGCAGGATCACATCCCAGTGAGAGGTTAGAGGAGAAACTCCTTCACACCATTTGCTCTACCTCATGGTTCGGAGACAAGTGTCCAGAAGAAGAAAAGGGGAGACTGTTTCATCCCTGGTTATTCCCAACCAGCTGCTGCCAGGGACTTGGGGGAAATACTGTGGCTGTGGCAACCCCCCATGCCACTTCTTGAGCAACCTCCCCCCAAGGAGATGTTCTGCACTAGGAGGACACAGTCCTACCTCTTCATCCAGCTTAGGATGGGCTAAGACACCAGGTCCTACCTGTGTCACAGGGCTTGGTGTGACTGTCTCAAATGTCTGGCAGAAGGTACGGAGCTGAGCACCAGACTGCTGCAAGGTGCCTTCCACCATCTTCCAGAAACTGGGCAGAGGCATGTGGCCATGGGGCATCTGTGAAGACAGAACCCGAGATCAGAGAGCACCCTGGGGAGAGGAAGAGCTGTGGGTAAGGTCAAAAGAAAAGGAGCAGGAAGAAAAGAGGTGAGAAAGCAAGAAAACAGGCCCTGTCACTAAAGATGCACCTTGCATCTAGGATTGGGTTCCCTTTGGCAAGGAGAGCTGCTGGTTTCTGGCTCTGAGCCACCTGCCCTGGGCAGGGCAGTCACACGTGGGGTTCTTGGGGTCTACCCAGCCCACTGCAGCAGTCCCTGGGTATTGCTGTCCTGCCCCAAGCCCACAGTCCATCCCATTTGAATAAAAAGGGAGACGGGGATGTAGCTCTGGCACAGATGTCTGTACCGTAAGCACCCCAGACTGAGCAAGAGGAATCCACCCTCATTACTAGGTACATATGAGCAGTGCCTGAGGGATACTTCCACATGGTTGCATCTTCTTCTCACCTTGGTCATGGCTCAGGCCAGAGCCATGCTCTACCCAGGGCTCTGACCCACCACATTTGCAAATGTCAGGCTCAGAGAGTGCCATGCAGTGAGGGGTCCTGGGAGACACCCCCCAGGGGATGGAGGTTTGAGGGATGCTTGTTCCTCAGGCCAGGAGCTGTCCTTCTCCTCCTTGCCTTCCCAGCACAGAGCTCTCAGGAGCTCAGAGTTAACACTGATCTCAGGCAGCACATCAATAAATTACCAATGGTGTCCTCAAAGAGAGAGCAGGACAGTTCCTGGCAGTGAAGAAGAGACAATTTTGCTTTCCCCAGCCGAATGGGAGGTCATTTCCAAATGCTAGACCAGAAGCCATGTGTCTGCAAGAGCAGGCTTGGGCTACAGCAAAACTTCAGTGCCCTGACATCCACGTGATGTCCCAAGCCTGAAGGAGGCAGGTCTGGCTCAGCATGTGCACCAGTTTGGGCACACACGTCGAGAGGTCACTCTCACCTGCTCTAGCTCCTTTTCTGCCTGGTGCAGGACCTGGGCAGCCAAGTCGCACTGCAGGGCACTGAGGGAGCACAGGATCTGCCCCAGGAGCTGTAAAGCCACCTGGTTGAACCGTGGGAGCTCGGCCACAAGCAGGGCATTGATGGCAAGGTAGGTGTTCATGGCTGCCTCCTCATCATACGTCACGCTGCCCATCCCACTCTTCCGCTCCTGGATCTCCTCATAGTCCAACAGCTTGTCCAGGCGCTTCTTGACCAGCTGTTGTGGCCCCACAAGCATGTCCGAGAGGCTGCAGAGGGGCTGGCAGACCAGCCTGTCCAGGCGTTGCTTCTGTGGGGCGAGAGAACCCAGATCTTCATGTGAGCCCTCCAGAGAAGCCCAGCTGTCTGCATGGGGCACTGTCTTACACAGGAGAAAAGACTGGGGGACCCATTGAAGGGCTTGTGTGGAGTGGGGAGCATCTGAGGCATCCTTCCCTGAAGGCACATAGGAGGCCAACCAAAGCAAACCCTTGGTAGAGAGGAGTCATGCATGCCACAACTCAGAACTCGTGCTCCATGCAAATGATCAGGTAGGACCCTCATGGGCAAGGTCCCATGGGCCGAGGGGGTGCTGCAGTGACTGTCCTGTGCAGGTCATAGTGTCCTGGTTTGATAGAGACCCTCAGCCCAGGGTCTGTGTGGTTATCCCACCTAGCTACCCTCCCTCCCCGTGCTGGTGCTCCCTGGGGGTGCTAGAATCCATGTATGGGGTTTGGGCTGCCCTGCAAGACTCACCACTGCTCAGAAACCTCCGACTGCATTCAGGGTGGCAGCCACCACCCAAGAGAGAGTCCTGGAGAACCAAGCCAGGGTGGTGGAAGGAGACAGGTAGGGGCTCTTGGGCTCCCAAAGGTGAGTACGGATGCCCACAAGGCGTGGGTAGGTTGGACTGAGGTTTGGTGGCAAACACCTTGTGTGAGTCAAATAAACCGTACAGCTGGTTTCCCACCACCCTGTGTTCCGCTGCAGCCCTGGCTGCCTGGCAGGCCAGGAACATGTCTTACATGACAGTCTTTAATGGTCCAGATCAGCCTCACCTGGGGCCTCCACCCACACCCCTGCCCACAGCCCATTTAAGGGCCCTCAGCTGCTCTTTGAGCATTGCTGTGAGTGAGCTGTTTTCTGCCTCTGTTTCCTGGGTGGACCTTGAACCTCTGCTGTAGGTAGCTCAGCTCCTGGATGGACCCCTCAGGTGGACACTGCAGCTTGTCTCCAGTGCTGGATGGACCTTGGAGCTGGTTCTTTGTTTCATGTGTATGGGACTGCTGATGGTCCCTGTTACCCGTGCCTTTGTGTTCGGGCCCCAGGGGACCGTGCCTGTTGGTGAGGACAGTGTTCTGGGGTCCCCCCCATCCCTTGGCTGCCCTGCCCTGGAGTCAGCCCTGCAGTACCCTGGCAGAAGGTGAGAAAGCAATGCTTGGCTGTGACCCCAAAGGAGACGGAGAGGGAAGGAGCACTCACAAACTCTGGGAAAACATCGCAATGGAGGTATTCCGCAAAGCGGCGGTACTGCTGGGCAGGTCCCTCATCGATCTGCAGGTCACACTTGTGTGGGGTGGGCAACAGGAATGCCTGCAAGGGAGAAAGCCATCAGATCTGACCCACAGAAGCTATGCAGCGCTAGATAACCCATCTATAACCTATCTCTGTGGTCCCGAAGGTGTGCCAATATCCCAGGCTGGGCACTCTGTGCTAGAAGCCCAGTGAAGCTGATGCTGTGGGCTACTCTTGTCTGCAAGCCAGGGAGCTCACTTAGGAGTTAACAAAGCAGGAGCTGTGTACTGGTGTGCAGAAGCAAGCTGCCCCAGCAAGGTGGCCAACGCTGCTCTGTGGCCGCAGGCAGCCTGCCCCAGCTTGATGCTGGTTGGTGCTTTGACACTTGGGCTTGGTGCTCCAGTAGCTCTGTGTAGTTTCTTGTATTTGTGTAGAAAACGTGCCCCTGGGCTGTTTCATGTGGAGATCCTCTGCTTTGAGAGGCTCTGCTTTAATGTTAGCTTTGGGCAGTGCCCTCCCTCCTGCCCAGAGGCAGATTTAGACCCAAAGAAGGGAGCAGTGAGCTCCCAGAGCCCCAGCCTGCTGCTGGGGCACGGGAAGCCTGGCCTCCTGTTCCTCCTGGGCTTGGCTTCTCTGCTCCTGCAGTCAGTCCTGGAGCAGCAGGAGGGGCTTCTGTTTGATTATCAACCACAGCTGCCATGAGCCTCTGAGTGCCCTGATCTGTGCTAAATCTTGTCTTTTTGCCTGTCATTGTGTTCAGGAGACCCTTCCTTTGTAGTCCTCCTTGCTACAGGAGGGATTGGAGACAGAAATATAAAAGGGGAAATGGATTGACCCTTTGAGCAGAAGGTGGCAGCTCAGAGATCCCTCTGCTTTTCCTGAACTCTACAGGGGCTCTTACACAAGTGGAGGTGGCTGCAATGATCTCGTATGCACCGAGATTTGCCTCCCCTTGCAGCGGGGGCACTGGTACAGACAGATACACAAGAGAACTGCCAGCCAGCACAAAGGGAGGCCAGGCTGCCTCTGCCCTACGAAAACATGTCTTCATCAGCTCCTCAGGATGTCCTTGAGAAGCTCTCAGAGCGAGAGATGGGGCACGCACACAACCCCACCTTTCCCACCAGCAGCTTTGCTGAAGCTGCATCCAAGCCCCCACACGACTCCTAACCACAGTTATTATCTAGGCTGCCCAGCCTATTTGCAGACACTTGATGTCCTGCCTGAAGCCCCGAAGATGGCTCACAGAGATGCAGCTCACCGAGGGGCATTGCCAGGCAGCTCCCAGGGAACCGTCATGCCCTGTCCCCCTAGCTGATGCCACATCTCACTGTCATACATATTGCTACTCTTGTGTTTTCTATTCTAACCCTATTTTACCCACTCTTTGGGCTACAGGGAGTTTTTCTGTCTCCTTCTCCTCCTTTCTAATCCTATATGGGGAGCCCTTCTCAATACTTTCACGACGAGGTCTTTGCATCCCTTGAACTGCCGCTTTCTGAACCCTCTGCCGCTTCCTGAGACTTTCCTGATAACAGTGTCTGGGGATTTCAAGTCTTGCCATTGCTCATACTTTCATTTCCCCCAGATGCTCCAAGGGATTTCCATGAGAAAATCACAGCAGCTGCTCAGCCAGGTCACCTCAGAAGGGAAGTTTGTTGTTTCCCTGATTTGGGAACACTTCTGCTTTATACCTGCTATGTGAGGATTTGCAGGCTGAACAGCACTTAGGTCTGAGCTATTTAATGCCTTGAAATAACGATCAGTTTAAGGACTGATTAGTCTCAAATGACACCCAGCTCAGACTGTGTCAACAAAGCCTTGACTTTGTTCTAAGCTCTGCTGGATCCGAGTGATCCTTGGATGTTGGGCAAGCCCCTGGCAAAGGATCTTTAGCTGAGACATTCAAGTCACTAAACATCCCCAACTGACACTGGTTTCCGTCGGGTTTGGAAGTATTCTGCAACCCCAAGAAACCGGTCCTGAGGCTGGGATGAGGCCAACTCCCTGCAAGTTATCAGGGTTTTACCTCTAAATGGCCCAGGTAGGATGCCACGTTCTCCTTCAGCGCAGCCACACTGGACACCATGCACTGGAACTTCTCCTCCAGGTCATCGTACTCCCTGTCCTCTGTCTGCAAGGCAAGGGGCAGCTTATCGCCGGCACGGGCAGGCCAGGCAATGCCTCGGGCAGGGCTCATGTCCCTCACTGGGTGCTAGCAGATGAAGTAGCCAGGCACCTGCCTGAAGCTCTCAGTGCTGGGGGACAGGCGGGGGAGACCCTGGGAGTCTTGGGGAATCTGAAAAGGGCCAAGATCCAGGGTGCTTGGGACGCAGGCAGAAACACGGCTTTCGGTGTGATTGTGGTGCTGGGGAACACCGGGGGGGTCTTTCCTTCTGCTGGGGTGCCTGAAGGTCCTTGGGGGGCCAAGGCACTCCCTTGCAGTGCTCTGAGGCAGGGAGCAACGTGTGTACTGCACCTCTCCTACCCCACTGGTCATTGGGACTGGGGACTGAGAGCCACCTTTAGGCTGCTTAGGAATGGGTCTGTGGCTCATGTGTGACAGCATGGGCCACTGGGTGTCACCATCGGCCGTGCCACCTCGGCTCGGCTCTCCGCACCTGCTGGCAAGGCCTCTCAGGAGGCAGTGGAAAGGCCCAGAAATGACCCAAGGAGAGGCAGTGGGGTGCAGGCTGCCCACCTTGGCCACGATGCCGGCCTCGTGCATGAAGAGCCGGCTCAGCCGCATGGTCTTCTTGGCGATGGAATGCGTGTTGAGGCGTGCAAAGCGGTCCCGCAGCGTCAGGTGCTCGGTCTTGTTGTATTTGGTTGCTGCCTCGGGTAGGGGCACACAGGGTGGGAGGAAAAAAGATCAGAAGAGGAAACTTCAGGGCAGCATCCTCAGCAGCCTGAGTGGGCAATGTGGGTGGGCAGCACTGAGGCCCAGACCTGACAAGTTGTGATCAACAGGATAAGCGCAACCCACATCAAAGAAGGGCAGCCACATGGAAAGTACTACGAAGCCCAAAGAAAAGAGCAAGCTCCTGTTTGTGGGGAGCCTGATTTCTCCTATCCCAAAGGCAGGACTGTTCCTCCCCATTCCCCAGCTCCAAGAATGCAGACTGACTGGTTAGTGCTCATCTCTCTCATGCCACCCTGCTCCTGCAGCCTTCAGATCTTGCCCAGAGTGTCATTTGCAGGACCAGAGGCAGTGCCAGGAGCTGCCTACACAAGTCCACGGCTCCATCAGGCAGGACGGGTGGTGGGCAGGAAAGCTTTGAACTGATTTAAGTGGGAATTAGTGCAACACCAAAGGGAGACAACTGGGGTTGGGATGGGGTTTCCCAGATGCCGTGTCCCCTGCTCACCCACCTACTTCCTCGCGCCGTTTGTACTCGTTGATGTTGGTGTTGACCTGGGTCATGGCACGGATGGCTGCCTGCAGGGCTGGGTACGCGCTGGCACTGGTGGGGGTGTTCTCCAGGATCTTCCCCAGCAGCAGCGGGTACTTGGTGACCCTCTGCACCGGCATCACCAGGAAGAAGCTGAGGTTTGATGCGCCTGTGTGAGGCCTGAGAGAGAGGAGAATCACTCAAGGTTGGCGTGGAGGGCTGCTCTCCTGCCCCACCGCTCTCCCCAGCTTCTCTGTGAGCATTCTGGGGAGAAAGCAGCCCCTCTGCAGCTGCAGGGCAGCTCTGCTGCCTTGGATGCACAGGGGAGCTGTGCCCAGCAGCCGTGAGGGTTTCTGGCTGTGAACCCCTGCTCCCTGCCAGCTGCGGGGCTGGCAGAGGGACGCCATTCCCAAAGGCAGTGCCCGCCCCAGGCAGGCGCCCTGCCTCCCCGAACAGTGCTGCGCTTGTCTAGCTAGGAGGCACGCGATCGGCCCTTGCTCCAGGGGCAGCGCGGAGGGAGAGTGTGAGCAAAGTGCAGGCAAGCTGCAGGCAGGACTCCCCTTCCACCCGCACACCAGGCGCTGCTTGCCAGGCAGTCACATCGCTTGGGCCCTGGAAGGGGAAGCAGCAAATCCCAGTGGCTCCTCTGCTGCCACTCCTGCTTCTCCTGTCTCTGACAGCGTGACCCCCTCAATAGTTCAGGAGGGCTTTGGCAGGCCCCCTGGGGACAGCCTGTCTTTCTGGTGAAGCTGGGGAACATGTGTCATCTTTGGCTTGTGAGTGATGTGAGGGTGTGGAGCAGGCAGCTGTGGTGCCACCCCATGCACTCCTTGCTTTGGAGTCCACCACAAAAGGCCACCAACCTGGAGTGCTGCTTTGGTGAGTGGCCCCAAGGATTCAGGACGGGCTGCCAGGGACTACACCAAGCAATGCCACCGAGGTAATGGCTGTGATACTACACTCCATTTGGTGGCATGTACCCATGCAGGCAGCTTGTCCCAGGAGGTTAAAACATGGAGAGCGAGGTGGTGGCCTCAGCAGCAGGTACCTACACTGTTACACTCAGAGTCTCCAAGATCTCCTTCTGCAGCCTGGGGTCTTTGCGGTAGCTCTCCACCAGCAGGAGGGCACGCTCATAGCTGGCACAGTAGATCTTGTAGACGGTCTCCATCTCCTCCTTGAACTCCTGGAACAGGGCGCCTGGGGAAGGAGAGTGGGGCTGGAAAGGACAGTCCTTTCCTATGGCCTCAAAAAAGGCAAAGGTTCCCCTCCAGCCTGCTGGAAGGGTGAAGCCAGCAGAGCAGTGCTAGCCAAACATGCTGGGGCAGCACTCTGCACCCCCCAGGCAACTCTGCTAAGTTGGGAGATGATGCTGCCTCCCCATCTTGCTTTCTGCAGGCTGGGCAGCTCTGCCTTGCCCCCACAGGGTGAGCGTGGGTGGCTGCCTGAGGACAGCAGTGTGCAGGCACCAGCATTTCCCCAGGGCCCAGAGCCAAGGGGGGACATCAGGGCGGGCGGGCTGGGGCTGCACGTGGGCATGGTACTGGGCAGTGAAGATACCCTGTGTGGGTGAGCTTTGGGCACTGTCCCACTTACTGATACGGAGCAGCTGGTCACTCTCCTGGGTGGCTGTGGCCTCAAGCCCCTTCAGAAACCTTCTGGAGACATGGAGGATGTCATCAGTGTTAGAGAAGAGTCCTTCCAGGTCAAGATCAGGCAGCTGAAGGGAACAAAGACGTTCCAGGGCAAGTCAAAAACATCACACAGAGCTGGACTGTGCATTCTGGAGACACTCATGCCCTCCTGAGCACTTCTGTCTTTCCGGCTGCCCCACACTGACATCCAAAGAGCTGGAGCAATGCTGCGCTTCATGAGGCTTTGGAGATGCTGAGACCTGGCTGTGCTCCTGAGTGAGGCAATGAGACCTGTTCACATGGGGGGTTGAAGCTGTAGGACAGCTGTAGTGGGTCAGACCCAATGTTTGTCCAACCCAGGACCTCGGCTGACAGGGGGAGCCCAGGGAGGTGGAACGTGAGCATGTGGTGACCTACCTGCAGTGATTTGGGTATCTGGCAGCTCTCAACAGGTTCACGCCACAGTCCCCAGCCTCTGGGCAGTGGGACCATACCCCCTCTCACCTGCTTCTTCTGGAGGTGTGCCCGGATGTCTGACACACAGAGCTGCATGTTGTGGACGTAGCTGGCCTCAGTGGTGATGAGCTCCTCCACGGCCAGCCGCTGGCTCAGCTCCATCCTTTCGCAGGGCATCACCTCCTCATAGATGGCCTCTTCGGGCTCGGCTGTGTCCTCAGCATCAGGTTCTGCCCCATGGGCACTCGCCATCTTGGTGGGACACTCTGCAAGGGGTGGCAAGGGCAGCCAGCTCAGTGCCCACGCTCCCTGTGCTGGGAGCACCCCACACCCTATCCCCAGGGATGCTCAAGCTATCCGTGCTTACAAGCAAGGTGCGGATGACACTCCAAAACCATAAAGCGCTGCAAGCCAGGAGTGGGCTGGCCTTGGCAGGCGGACGCCCACGTGTGGCAGGCAGGGACCTGCCATACACACGTGTCCAATCTCCAGCAACCACAGGCAGGGCCAGGGTGCAGGCAAGGAGAGTCCCAGCTGCAGGCAGGGGCCTGGCAGCACTCGCCCGGCACTGGGTCTGCGCAGGGGCTGGTCCCCGAAAGCAGAGCGGGGTTTGTCTGCTGGGACTAGCTGTTCCCTCCCTGCCTTGGCTGCCGGCGCCTGGCACGTTGCCTCGCCTTCAAGACTCCTATTCAAAATACAAAGAGTGTTTTTGCAGTGCTTGAACAAGAGGCGTTTCTGTGGCAGAGACAGATGATTTAAAAATGATGGGGGTGAGGGGAAAAAGTGGGCGATGCCACAGGCACCTCTGCCTGAGACACTCACAGCCCCTGCCCTACCCAGCACAGCCTGCTCCCCTCTGCTCTCTGCCTGGGGAGAGCATGGAAAATTGGAGCCGATCCTTGTCGTTTCCTTCTCAGGGAACATCTTCTGCTCTAACTGATGTTGGGGAGGATGAAGCAGCAACCAGAGCATCACAGATAGTGCTCGGTCCCCCGCAGGAGGCCTTGAGAGAGACACGGCACAGCCCACGCCAGGGCAGCTTGGCCAGATCCAGACCCCAGGCCAGGGGGAGGGATGCTGCCAGGCAGCCTGCCCGCGGAGGAGGTGGCTTGGCAGGATAAAAGCGAGATGGCACAAACAGCAGCACAGGGAGGGCAGCTCTGCATCTGCCCTCCGCTGCCTGCCTGGCCAGTGCCAACCTCTGCACCCAGCCATCAGCCGGACTGTGTCAGGCCGGGGGGCTGCCTCAGGGGCTGCAGTGCTGGGCACCTGCAGCGGGAGCGGGGAGAGGGGCTGGCAGGGCAGCCCGAGCCTCCGCTGGGGAAGGGCCCAACTAACAAGCGAGCCATGCAGCTGTGAGCACAGGGCAAGGTGGATGTCCCCTCCTGGCACATGCCCACGGCTCTGCTGGAGCAGAGCTGGGCTTGGCACACCTCTGCTTGCCTCACAGGGGCATGCCACCCTGCCAGGCGTCAGCCCTGTCCCCTGCAGCTTTGGCTGTCACCCCTGCCTGTGGCACGGCACTGGCTGCTATGGGACATGAGTAGGAGATGCTCTCCTGTGCCTTTTTGGGTGCCTCAGAGGTGTCCAGGCATAGGGATACCCATCAAGGACTGCTGGACAAGCCCACCGTCCTCTGCCTGGGGGCGAGCAAAATCCTTGCTCGGAAGAGGGGCTGCAGTAGAGGCAGGTGGAAAGCCCTGATCTGAGACACCCCCTGAGCCCTGGGGAGATGTCCTGCAGCTCAGGGGTATGCAGGCACCAGGGTGTCACTGTCACCAGCATCCCCCAGAGCATGTGGCTGCTTTGGGGGTTGCCCCCAAGCTGGGGAAATCATCACCCCCCTGCCCTGAAAAACCAGAGGAACAAGGGAATTGTGAAAAACTGAAAAGACGCATTTCTGGGCAGCGCTGGGCCAGGCAGACGGAGCAGGAGCAGGTTTCACTTCCCAGCTCTCCTCAGCCTGCTTTCGGCATGCCACCGCCTCCCGGCGGCCCCGAGCACCCCTGTCCGTAACGCGGGGACCAGGCAGCGCCCCCAGCCCAGCCCCAGCGCTGGCACGCAGGGGGTCCCCGGCGGGCCGGGCCGGCTGCAGGCCCCAGCTCCCACCCTGCGCCCCGAGGGACGGGCTGCG
>VWZZ01002693.1:1352347-1371551 GCA_013399095.1 Psophia crepitans
GTAGGGGTGGGGAGGGGGCGCTCATCTGGAAAAGCAGCCGGTCCCCAAGCCCGTACCTGGGTCTGTAGTAGTCCCAGCGCCGCAGCCGCAGTCCCCCCCCCTTTCGCCCTCTCCATCCTCAAACCGCGGGGCAGCGCAGCCCCCGGCACCGCATCCCGGTGGCCTGTGCCCGGCGGCGGCTCCGGCTGGAGGGCAGAGGATGCAGCAGCTCGCTCCTGCCGCAGATAAACAGGGACAAGTTCCCTGTGCCTTCTTACAGCCCCGCTACAGCTCCAGCGTGTTGCCACCCCAGCCCTAGCTAGAGCAGCGCAGCGGGTGCCCTGCTGCCCTCACAGCCCGCCCATGGTTGCGCAGGCTCCCCGGCCGTGTTATCCCGCAGGACGTCATGCCCCCAGCTGCACAACCCTCTTCTCTGCCATTGCTTCCCAGCTGCTCGGCCACGGAAAGGGTCCAGAGCAAACAAACGAAAATACGTACCCAAGGAAGTGGTTGCACAGATCGGGCCATTGGGAGATAGTGGCTATTTGGCGTGACGTTGGTTTTTTTGCTCATGAGGTGTTTGCATCCTTATAAACAAGCTATTGAGAAGAGAAGGGCTGATCTGCGGCCAGCTCCTGCAGCTGGGAGCTTGTCCCCAGCCTGGCTGCAGAGAGGGGGTGGCAGCACCTGGGTTTTCCCAGGCTGACCCACAATGTCCAGAAAGTGTCACCGTAGGAAGGACTCCGAGTCCTTCAGTGACTCACACAGGTCACAGGCAGTGTCTGTGTCTAGAGCCAAACCTCTCCATGGGCCAGGATGAGCTCACTGGGACAGCCCTTCCCTCTGGATCCATTTCTGGGGGTGGAAGCCAGCCCCCCAGCTGAGGTACGGGGGCTGATGTGGGCTGGGCAGGGCAGCATGGGGCCCACATGGATCTGTCCCACTGGCTCCCATGCAGTGCTGGTGCCAGGAAGGCCAGTCTGCCCCAGTTCCCCTGGGTTCCCTGCCTGCAACCCATCCTGCACATGGTGAGCCTGGGTGCAGCGCAAGGGGCTGTGCCGGGGGCCCCCGGCCAAGAGCATGAAACCGCCCTGCCTTGTCCCCGCGCTGGAGGGACACTGCAGCATGCAGGAGCAGTTGCGGATGGCTAAAGCAGAGCAGCAGCACAAGAGGAGCCAGGCATGGGAAGAGGCAGAAGCACTAAGGCCCAGGCAGGTCTTCAGGGGAGAAGCCAATGTCCAGCGATGTCCCCTGGCTGGGTGGGTGGCAGGGGTAAAGCTGCTCCATGAGAGCAGTCCCCAGGCCGGCCCATGCTATATGGGCTTAGGGACAGACCTGGCCACGGGAGCGACATGCACGTGGCTGGGCAGCAAGGGCTTTACCTGGCTGTGGCCCTGGGGACACAGACGTTGTCCTTCCTCTCTTGCAGGTGGCAGCAAGGATTCTGTCCTCACCTTTCCGAAACACCCAGCCGGGCAGCCTTCAGGCTGGCATCGCCCAGCTGTCAGGAGTTCCCCAGCTCCATCCTCAGGCAGGCACTCTTATCTCCCCGTCCAGCTAAGCCACCCCCCAAAGGCACATCACCACAACTTTGCTCCTATCAGCACCCATCAGGTTGGAGATGAGGAGAAATTTCTTCTCTGAAAGGGCGGTCGGGCATTGGAACGGGTTGCCCAGGGAGGTGGTGGAGTCACCGTCCCTGAGGGTGTTTAAGGAAAGGTTGGATGTGGTACTGAAGGACATGGTTTAGTGTTCATAGGTGGGGGGGGACGGTTGGACTAGATGATCCTTGAGGTCTCTTCCAACTTTGATGATTCTGTGCTTCTATGATCTTGTACCTGATCGTGCCAGGGCCCAAACCATGCTCCCACAGCTGTGGAGGGAGTCCCAGCAGGACACTGTTCCCCCCTTGGATGGTGTCCTGGTCCTGCCAAGGGCCAGCACAGCAGGGCGGGCTCCCTGGCCACCCGCTCCGCCCTGGATGGCTCACGCCGTGGGCGTTGCCCAGCGCATGTTTTTCAGACGCGGGGTAGCCTGGCTCTGCCGAGTTCCTTGCAGGATGGCCTCACATCAAGCCCTGCGGGGAGCAGCTGACGCCTCCTTCCCCCTGGTCCAAGCTGTTTCCTTCCCGCCATGCCGCCTGCCCCACGCTCTTCCCATCCAGCCCCAGGGCTGCTGCCGCTCTGCTTGTCTCACTGGGGTGGCTCGGGGACTGGGAGCAGTATCACAGCTCTGTCACCACTCTGGGGCTCCCCGGGGAGGCGTGAGAGCAGGCTGGCTGCCCCAGCCCGGCTCTGGTTACAAGGGAAAAGCAAACAGGCACCGGCTGGTCAAGCACCATTGTTTGTGTCCCAGGGCGAGGTGCTGTGCTCAGGCTAAGCCAAGCGAAAGAGGCCCAGCGGGGTGGGCTGTCCCCTCGCATCCCTGCCATCGGTGGTTCTGTAGCCGTGTGGGCAGCCAGCACTCCCACCCTGCAAACATGGACAGGGTGTAGGACCATGTGTGACTCCGTGTGTGGGACCATGCCTGGGATGGTGCATGACACCATGTGTGGCACCCTGCAGCCGCTGCGAAGGGCGACAGGGCTGCCTTTTCCCACACCAGAGCCAGGTTTGTTGCAACCTCATTGCAAAACTGTTTTTACAGGATGCTTCTCATAGAGCAAGAGTGAGTCACCTCCATGGAACCACCCAGCCCTCTTCATACCCACTGCCACAGCAGGAGCGCTCTACCAGGTCTTTTCTGGCAGTATTTAAGGAAAAAAGAACCCCAAGCTGCTACTGGGACAAGGTCCCCCTGCGTCACTCCTTGTGTGATGGCCACAGGCCCAGTCCAGAGGCTGGAGGAACACCTGCTTGATGGTGCTGGGCTCCAGCTCAAAATAGGCATTGTGGTGAAAGCATCAGCAGGAGGGAGGTGGGTTTGCAAGGCAGGAGGCTGCTGGCTGCCTGAGCCAAGCTCAGGCAGGAACATGCGGCTGCCCAGAGGAGAAGGTACCATCTCAGCCAAGAAGGTGGTTATTGCCCCCCTATGCCTCGCCCTGAACTTCTGCCGGGGCCTGGAAAACCATTTGCTGTTGACAAGGATTTTCCCAGTTACTCAAAACCTGAAAGCTCAGACTGTTCAGATAAAAGCTAAAGCCATCAGGGGGCTCTCTGGGAGCACACCAGATAAGCTTTGAGTTAGCCAGGGCTTGCTCAGAAAATAAACACAATTTCCAGCCATGCAGGGAACGAGGGCTCAGGCTATGCCTAACAACAGCAGGCGGAGGTTCCTCTCCAAGCAGCAGGTTTGCACAGGAAAGTTACATTTCCTCCATTTAATCTTTTCCATTATTACTGTTCTTTGGATTTCTTTCCCGTCTTGAAAGGACTTTCATGACCACACACCACTATCAGCCATTCATGCTGGAAATGAAAACATGGGGGGGAAACAGCAGCTCAGAAATGTGCTTGCAGGTGCGTCCTAATCACAAAACTTCCTCCCACAGCGCAGACCTGGGAAGTGGACTTTGCCTCCAACACCCTTAATTGCGCGTGCTGTGCAAAGCAGGGAAATCGAGCTAAGGTGCTAGGGAGAGGAGGAAAGAGCTTGTGAAATGAAAGGTCTTTATTCTGCTGAGCTGGCCATCAGCATGAACAACTCCTGGAAAAAAAAAATAGATGTCATTCCTTTCTCATCCTTCTTCCCTTCCCAGCTAACGAAAGCTGTGCTTAAATCCCCCGTGGGAGGGAAGGAGGCTGTGCGTACCTGCCTGGGATAATCCCGCCCATGAACTTCAGCAGGGATGTGCCCAGGGCCTGCTCCTAAGCAGGTAGATATTGTGTTAGCTCCAGCGGTCTGGGAAGAGCTGCAGGCTCCAGCCTCATGGCTGGGGGGCACTGCCTGCTCCACGAGGCACAGCACAGCCTAAAAATAAGCAGATAGAATTTGATCCAAGCCAAATAAATTAAGAGTCAGCTCTTTATTTCTAAGAGGGTTATTTACGGGCCGTAGGCAGATCTTCTCTGTGGAGGAGGCTTCAGCCCCTCTCAGCCTCTCTGAGGCTACAGCAGCTCACTTCTGTACCCACATTTTAGTGCTTGAAGCTTCATGTCCACCAGTGTCTGTGGTCCTTCCCTCTCCCCACTGAGTCCCTTGCATTGCTTTTCCTACTCCAAGATCTCCACCTTTGTCCCAGGGCTGGTGACGCTGGGCCTTTCACCCATCTGGCCCGTGTTCCTGTTATCAGCTGAGCCAGCTGATGGTGGGGACAGCTCAAGGAGAAAGCCAGATACTGGTTTCAGGGCACAGAATATGGAGGTATCTGCCTTTCTGCCCTCTCCCTCGGGACCAGTGCGGAGCAGTGCTCTGCTGGGAGCCCCCTGCAATCTCTTGCTCAATGAACCAAGCAGTACTGATATTTATTATTTTCTTCCTCTCATTAATGTAGGGATGTTGGTGGCTGCTTTTCTTGCCATTATCTTTGCTGGTGAAGGATAACAGTTTGCTGGAGAGCACAATTACCCAGTTCGCAAACATTATTTCATAAGGGCTGTGGTCTGCAAGGTCTTCCATCCCTGTCCATCAAGGACGTGCACACCAGGCCCTTCCTGGATGACTCCAAACCTATTGGCAGGACTTGGTCCCTTCCTCTGCCTTGGCCCAGCCTGGAAAGCCATGGCCGAGCAGCACACAGAGGTGTGCACTGTCCATGGCGCCTGGGCAGGGGTGCCAGGAAAGGATGGGGGTGCCTGCAGCATCTTGCAGCTCTGGGAGGAAGGATGAGTGTCTCCAGGCCAGCCCAGCCCCAGCTGTGGCCACTGACACTCCATCACAGGGCAGTGCTAGCGACAGCACCCCTTGCCCAGAGCATCCCACAGGGCAGCTACACCGTCCCACCAAGCACATTCTGCCTGGAGTGAGGAGGTAATGAGACATGGGAGAGGTAAGAAGAATTTAGACAGTTCTGGTGGTTTATGCTGATTAGTCATTTCCACTGATCAAACCAACGTCTTCGCCCTGCCTGACTTTGTACAGTTTCTGCTCCTGCCAAGTCATTACAACCACCCACCCACAGAGCTGGAGCTCCACGTGACCACCGCCTGCTCCCAGCAGCACACCCACGTGCCTGGGCACCCAGGCACGCCGCTGCCGGCACCCCCGCCCCGGGGTGCAGTTGCTCTCCTGCGCAAAGTGAGGGCGCGAGAAGATAAGCAGAGGTGCATCTGCTCGAGATTCAGCATCTCCTTTGGGCTCAGGTACCTCCAGAGTCCCATCAGCACCTGCTCCTCCAGGCAAATTCCTGCAAGAGTTGTTCCTCTGGAGTCAGCGCAATAGCTGCTGCCTGCGCAGGAGACGTTGCAAGAGCTGACTTCTCTTGCTGGAGAAAGAAACCAAGGGTGGGAGGGAGGCAAGAGCAGCCCTCTGAAGCTGCTGAGCCAGTCTGCGTGCAAGCTCTCCGCTCCTTGTTCCACTGACGCAACTGGGAGTGCCTCTGCCATGACAGGGCTTGTGTCTCCGACACAGGCATGCGTAACAGCTGCCCCCTTCAGAGGGATCCTCCTGTGCTTGTTTCACTGCTGAAGGAAGAAACCTGGCCCAGGAATCTCAGCCGATGTGCTGTCTCACAGCATAGTAGGAACATCCGAAGTAAAGACCTTGCAGTAGGGCACCAGCTCTGCGTGCTGCTGGGAAGGCAGGCAGGGGTGGGCAGGCCCCCAGCTTTGTGCAGTGGGCTGGGGAAGCCCACAGCAAAGAGCCTTTTTGGGGAACAGCCAGCTGCCTGGGCTCCCCCTTCATTTCGTGAGCACACAACCAACCAAGCAGCGAGAACTGGGCATCTCCACTGGAAGCTGCAGAGAGCCGGGGGGTGGGCAGGAGCCCAGTGTTAATGGAAGTCTGTCTGCAGATCCTGGCAGGACAGTGCTGGTGGGGCTGACCCATGGCAAAACTGAGAGGACAGAGATGTGGCCAAATAAACCCAGAGGGCCTGAAGGAGGCTGAGGTGGAAGGAGAGGTCCAGGGGTCCCTGGAGCTCCAGAAGCAGCAGAGAACCTGCAGGACCAGCTCACAGTGTTGCCCATGTGTCCTACCCTACCCATCTCCTCACATCTTAGCAAGGAGGACGTTTTACTGGAGAGGAGTTTGCTATGGAAAAATCCCAGCAGCTAATAGCACGGGATATAGAATGATGGCCAGGGGTCCCATGTGCTGGTGGCACCGAGGTCTGGCAGCTGAGAGGACAGTCTCTGCTCCGCCTGGGCACCACCGGCCCAGGTCCCAGGGCTCTGTGCAGCTCACCTCCCCCCATACGTGTCGGGTTACCCCAGCTCCAGCAATGTGGGGCTTCCTGCCAAAGCGGCAGTGCCCGGTCGGGCGAGCTCTGCCCGTCGATTGCTTCGGCTGAAAGCAGAGCTCCCTTATGCGTCAGCAGCCATTACTTCATCTCCCTCCCTCCAGCCACAAGATGACTGCAGCGTCAGAGGGATGTCTCCATTTTTAATGTGTGTAGATGAAATGCCAGCTCCAGCTCTTCCACCCGCCTTGACTCACCAGCCTACGCCCAGCTGCGGATCTCCTCCCCAGGCCATGATGGTGGAAAGCCACCAGCCGTGACACCTTCCAGTTAGAGACCTCTCTGCCAAGCCCTGGGTCCTGCTCTTGGCCAAGGGGGATCACGGGGCTGTCTACCGCAGGCCCACAGGGACATGGTGCTGTGCGGAAGGGAAAGAGGAAAGACCTGCTAGGTGGATCAGTCGTTACAGGCAGGAAAGGAAGGACTAAAGTAAGGGGTCTGTTTTCATAGTGGAGGGATGTTACCCATGGAGAACCACTATGTCCAGAAATGATCTGAAAAAGGGCAGGGACAGCAAAGTGACCACGTTTTCCACCAGCACTGAGCTCTTCAGAGCAGAGCAGATAAGGGCAGGCTGTGAGGAGCAGCCAGGTACCTCTCACCAAACAGTGGGACAGTCAGGCAGCCAAGGAAACTCCATGCAGGCAAAGGCAGAGCAAACACAGAAACCAGTCCTGGCATTGGTAGCCCAGGGATGGGCTCTGACCAGCGCGTCTCCTCCCAGGAAGGAAATCTTGAGAGTAGTGCTAAATGGTGTTTGCAAAGTGTCTGGAGGAGAGAAAGCAGAAAATTGGATGTTGGAAGTGAGTAGGAAAGAAACAGAGCACAAGAAAGGAAATGCTGCTGCTGCGTAAGCCGGCAATGAGCCCACGCTCAGGGGGCTGTGTGCGGGTCTGGCTCTGCCCGTTGCCTCCATCTCAAGAGGGTATGGAAGAGGGTCAGAGAAGGGAAGCAAGAATGACCCAAGCTCCGGAGCAGCCTCTGTGTGAAGAATGGCTCCGTGGCCAGGAAAAGGGATGACGGAGAGGGGTGTGATACAGATCTGCGTGGTCTTGGGAGGCACATGAGATTATGGAGGGGGTGATTATTCACCATCTCTTCCAGTATAAGAGCACAAGTTCCAAATGACACTTACCTGGAGGGAAGTTTAAAGCAAGGAAAAGGAAGTGGTTCTTGGTGCAACGTATAGTTAAAGTGTGGAGCTCCTCGCCACAGGATGTGACAGATGCAAAGCATTTAAACAGGAACTGGATGAATTCATGGAAGAAAAATCCTTTGGGTTATTAAATACAAAGAACCACCGCCTTTTCCTTAAGGCTGGAGGCCTGGTGGGAGCTCAGGGACTACTCTCAGGAAGTCTTGCTGTGCCCTTATTCTGTGCCTCTGTAAACATCTGCCGTGGGCCACAGCTGGAGCCAGGATATTGGCTCTTACATTTCGCCAAACCACTGTCCCGAGATGAAGCCACAGACTGGGCAGCTCCCCGGGAACATGGCACACTGCTTCTTCACCCAAGGGGAGCCAGGGCTGCTCCAGTCGCAGGCTCTGCGGGGAGGCTGCCCGCGTGGGGGGCTCAGCCCGACCTGGGCTGTGTGCCAGGCCAGCCATGCCACCACAAGATGGTCCCATGCCCTTCGGGTGTAGAAGAGTTAGTAATCAAATGAAGTTCACTACTTTTCTTGAAGCACTTTTTGGAATGCCTCACCACAGGGAGCATCCCTCTGCCTGGTCTCCTCTGGGTTTTGAGACAGCATACAGCCTAACGAAAGCAAATACTTTGCTGCCAACAGCCGCCTGGTGATGTCCTTGAGACAGAGGAGGGGAAAAGGCTCTGGGAATTCATGGAAACCACAACACATGTTCTGGTCACAAGAAGCATTTTTAAAAAGTTCTTTTTCTAGGACTCAGTCCTGCCTCTGTCACCAGCCTGCGCCTCTGTGTGCATGTCTCTCCCCTGCTGCTTAATGCTTGCAAGAGTTTTAATCAGCTCAGAGAGAGCAGGAGCTGGGTTTTCGGACACAGCAGCTGACCCTAGCATCTTCTGTTTGCCTGGTGCCACAAGGTCTGATGATATCATCTGGTCGCTGTGATACCCAGGGCAGTCCTACTGAATTCAGTCTGAGTTTGGAGATTTCCAAACATCGTCTTCAGTTCCCCAAGGTGATAAAGGAAACCTCACAGCAAGGGCACACAGAGAGATGCTGTCATGTGCCTGGAGTTCCCTGCAATGCACCAGTTCTCAGCAGGCAGGTACCAGCTGCTGGGTGTGGAGCTGTGACTCTACCAGCTTTAACAGGAAGGTTGGCCTCTGCTCTGTCTCCTCTGTTGTTAGGGAGAGGGTCCAAAAGAGGTGAGACAAAGAGAAATTTCTGTGTTTAGAAACATTTGTTTTCAGGATGATTTTTCAAAAAGCTGACACACAGGGCTTCATGTGCCCCAGAGACTGAACACACTGGCTGCAGTGTGGGTCATCTGGCAGCTACCTGATCCTCAGGAAGTGAACACGACACTTCGAAGGGTAATTATCTTTCCATAGCTCCTGCCCCAAGGTGCCATGAGAGACCAGCCCGGTCCGGCAGCGCGGAGATGCTGGGGATACCCAGTGCCATGGCTTTCAGAGACCTCCCAGCCAGGACCTGGCACCTGGAACCTGTTTTGACCACTTGTATTGCTGCTGCAGTTCAGGCTGTAGCATCCAAGGGATGCTTTGGATGCATTGCCTACCTTTCAGCCAGTGGTGACACAGGACAGAGGAATACTGTCACCTGCTGCACCCCATGGCTGTAGCACATCGAACCTTCGGTGAACATCAAACACTCATTTCTTCCCTTCTGGTCCCAGAGCTTTCCTTGTCTCCCTCCCTGCAGAGGGGAGGCAGGTCCCACACATCTGAATTTTCCCGAGAAGCCTCAGGGTGATGTAAATCACCCGCCTCAGACACGCTGGGTGTCAGTCCTAGCACCCTGGCTCCATCAGTCTGGGTAGCACGGGCTTGCCGTGTGGAACTGCGGCTCAGCCACTGCACACCTTCTCCTCTGGGGACCCAGGGGACTCTGTGTCCCACTGGAGGCAAGATCACGAGACCTTGGGACAGCTGGGGAACCGCCTCACTTGGGAGAGAGGTGACAAGCGTTGTGCCTGAGTCACACTGAGATCTCAATCTGCTCCCCAGGTACTAGTGGGCTTCGGACCAGGCCAGCAGCACCTGTAATCAGGGCAAGCCGTCCTTGCTGTGTGACATTCCTGTGCCAGGCGTCAGTCGCCACTGCACGGACATGGCCTCACAGACCCAAAGGAGACAGCTGCAGAAAGGAGCCTGGGTACAAGAACTCTGCACCCAGAGCCTCACGCGGTGATAAATAAAAACGTCTGTATTTCGCTCAGTCTCAGTGCCAACAAGACCAGGCGCAGAGCAGCGACTAGCAGAGCCGTGTTCCTACCACGAAGCTGCTCTGCAGCTGAGTCTGATCCCAGGCTGCCGGAGGTGCCCTCCTGCTCTGCAGCGGGGACTAGTCCCAGCCAGCACCCGCTCCCCCTCAGCAGAGGACGATGCAGAGGGAGCCTGTGCTGCTCATGCCTGCGCTGCAGCCGGTGCAGAGGAGGAGGGAGGCTCACCCCTAGCTGGTGCGTCTCCCAGATTTGCATCACGGGCATCAGTGAAGTGCCCTGCTCTTTCAGGCACCCATCTGCTCCCCAGGCACTCAGATCACTGGCCCAGTGCCTCAGAGCAGCAGGCAACAATTCAGTCTGCTGCCAGAAAACACAGTGGCCAAAAGCTGCCTTGCTGTGCCACAGAGCCCGAGTTAACCCGTCCCCACAGGGTCTCTCTGCCACCCGGCTCTGAGCCTGAGGCTGGCACGTCCCTGGCTCGTTCGGAGTACGGGCATGGCGAGCTCAGGGCTGCCCACAAGATCCCGCAGAGCCATTTCTGTGGCTGCCCACGTGTTGGCTGGAGCATCTACAGACAGCTGCTTTTGCAAACCATGGCCCTGCTTCTCTGAGCTGTGCTGAGCTGCTGTTCATTGGTGCTAAAATTAGCTGAAGGTCCATCAATAAAGGAGCCCTTGAAAGAGCTCGCCTTCAAGAGCATCAAAGCGGGACAGACTGCACCCTTTTCATCTGCTCGCTCCACTCCTCAGATGATAAAGTGGGATCCACATGGTGTGACTGCTGCCCTGGAGGAGATGTGGAGCAGGGCCTTGCACATCGAGGGGCTGATTGATTTGTTAGTGATATTTCCAGCACTGTGGTGACAATAACACGTGATGAGCCTTTCCCCTTATCCAGCACTTTCCACCCCGCGCTTTTCACAAACGCTAATGAACTGAAGCTCGTGATGAGCTTTGGAGGAGGGGAGAGAAAAAATTCAGGCATAGTCAAACAGCATCTCACAGCCCATGGTGGCTTTTTTTACCTCAACAATAATCAGCTTTTGAACGACATGAAAAGCTGTTCCATGGAGTAGAGATGTGCAGGCCTGCAGGTGACTGTTGGAAGGGACAAGACACAAGCAGATCATACCCCTGGGAGGACATGGTCATGAAGGGGCTGGAGACCCAGCTTTCCAGCCACGATTTGTCTGGAATTAGGTGTTCTGGCCTAAGTCCAAATCCTGGGACACTTTGCCCAGCAGTGTCCCAGTGCCATGCCCTTGCGCACGGTATCTGGGAGATGGGCCCTCACTCAGAGCTAGTCTCCTGTGAATCTCCCCCAGAATTTAGAAACCAAGGTGATGGCCTCGGAAATATCATGTTTAAAAACTGCAGCGACATTTTCAAACAAGCCTCTGGAGAGATGGGGCTCCTTTCCGCTCCACCATGCTTTCCAGGCTCTCTGGGGTGCTCTCAAACATGTTTTTCTTTCCAATCTTGGGAGGAACCAACTTGCATTAAGAAAAATGGAAGGAACTGTAATGCCCTGACTCCACAGGACTAACTCCCTGACCCCTGAGGGGGTGCTGATAAAAAGCCACTGCATGATGTACTGTTAGAGATAAAATCACCAGACTTAGCAGCCCTTGACTGGGTTCCTCATCTGCAATCTGTTCGAGTGCTGATCCTCATCCAGAGGCAGCCACTAAGTGTTTTAAGATTCAGGAGGTGGGAGGTAGAGGGAGCATCCCTGCGGCTGAGGGGTCTGGGGGACAGGAGGACACGGCCTCTGCTCACTGCTCCCTATCATTTCTCCCCAACGTGTACGGAGATCCAGAGCACTCCAAGAAAAGGGTGATAGGGAGCCTACTCGGATGGACTGTCCTCAGCTGGCTCCTGCCACCGGAGAGCAGCAGTGTCCACCCAGCACAGCCAGAGCCTGCACTGGACAGATGGGACCCAGCTGGCCACATCCTGCACCCCGGGCTCTTGCTCTGCTGCAGCAGCAGACACTTTGAACCTCCACATTCCTCTCTTCCTCCCTGGCACCCTAAACCACAACACATGGCGTGTATAAAATCCATGTTCCCTAAAAGGCTTTAAGAAATAGTTATACTTAGGGGGAAGATTTACTCCCAGGTGTATCAGCCGTCATCTCCGAGCTGAATTATTTTGCATTAGAGGAGACTCACCTCAGTGGTTTGAACCTGACTGATTTAAGCAGTCTCACAGAGGAAATGTGCCTTGGATGCCAAATACCAGCACTCTGCAAAAGCACTGGAGAAACTGCTGCTGAAGGCTCAGCCACAGCACTTGACAGGCAGTGAATCAGCTGTGCTGTCATTTACATCTTTTTTGGCCCATGACTTCTTCAGAGCCTCTCACCTCACCTCCCAGCGCATCTGCTGAAGGACCCAAGGCAATTTAAGTCTGACATCACTGGAAAGTTTGGACCTCAGCTTCACGCCCGTTCAGCAAATTGTCCCTAGTGATTGTGCCAAAGGAATGGAGCTGCAGTTCCTCCACCTACCTACAAACACTCCTGGAGCTGCGGGGCCTCTTGGCACTGGATTAGGGAAGGAACCTGCTTTTGGAAATCTCCCGGCCTTTCAGAGAGTTAAGGCAAGGTAAAACAAGGGAAAACAGATGTGTTCCATCAAGAAAGAACCTTTGAGGGATCTTGTGCCTCTGAACCTTTTTGCCTGGGTGAATAGTCCGAGCTCTGCAGCAGAGCCAGGGCAATCCAAGCAGCCTGAAGACGCTGTTGCTTGGCACTAATATGTTCACTAGAGAAATTTTGCAGGAAAGAGTCTTCCAGGGAACAAGTTCATTTGTAGAGCTTCAGCTGTGCACTGACGGCATTTCCTATGAATCATTAAAATTACTTGAAAATCCCCTTTTTCCTGCAGCATGTAGAAAACCATTCACTCCAAACAGCCAAGAACATCCCAGACTGCACAATTCCGCATCTAACTTCTTGCAAGGCTTGCAAATGGCACTGTTAGTTCACAGACACCTTCTCCTCAGAACCAGATAACTTTGGCTCAATTCAAGCATTGCAAAAATGAGGTTTGTCCCACTGTCCCAGCCCCGCAGGCTCTGGCCAGCCCCAGCACCGCGGACTCCCCATGGCCTTCCCCTGCCCGAGGATGAGCAAGGCACAATGCCACATCCACGCCGCAGTGACTGAGGATGATGAGATCTGTCTGGAGACACGATGTGGTCAAGCACAAAGGTTTTGCAGAAGTGGGGAAGGCTCAGACCAGCCTTGCCTGTCTCTGCTGCCCTTCTCCTGACCTTCCACCACCGGGCACTGCCAGAGATGAAGTCCCAGGATCCAGGTCAGACACGGCATGGCTCCTTGTGTCTCTTCTGAAGCAAGAAGGCATCACCCGTGCTGGCTGTAACCCCGGACTAGGAGGGATGACAACTTTCTGAGGGTTATGTGCGAACACTCAAAGCAGGCACCCGTGCCAAAAATAATGGTGCCTCTTGCCTTGTGCCAGCACTGGCATTGAAGCTTTGCGCTGAGAGCCAGCCTGGCAAACACAGCCAGTGTCAGACTGCTCCGGAAAAACAGAGTTATTTTCAGCCTGGACCAGTTCCCTGGGCTGGCTCCCCACAGTCCCCTGTCCGGCCCTGCCAGTGTAGGGGGGGAGTGGTGGGAGGGCAGGGACAAGTGGCCCTGGCAGGTGTGGCCAGCAGCACCTCTTTCGTGCCTGTGGATGCCCTTGGCATGGATGGGTGTGAGGCAGGACATTGCCCAAGGACTGTGGAGAGACCGGATCCCTCCCACCCCACTGCAATGCCCTGGCGAGCCTCGCATCACCCCGCTCTGCCAGAGGCACCGGCGAGGCAGCAGGGTTTGGCCAGATGGGTGGCAAAGCACGCAGACAGGACTGTCTGAAGGTGAGCTACCTCACGTGGGGTCCCAGCACAAGCCTGGTTTGGTTCCTACTGGCACAAGCTGCCCCTGTCCAACTGCTTTCCCAAACACCGTAAGCCCTGCTAAAAATAGCTGGATGGGGAGTCAGCTAAGGTCAGAGCACAGCCGAAGACCAGGGGCTCAGGAGGGAGGACAAACACCCCCGCGTGAAGGGCACGCTGCGGGTGTAATGGTGTGGGCAGGGGGAGTGCAAGGAGGTGCTGCAGCAGAACTGGTGTCCCCAGACAAGCAACCCGCTGCGTCTACAAACCTGAAACCCAGATCTAATTTAAAACACAAATCCCACAGCTGTGCCAGAAGCTCACTTCCCCGGCTGCCCAGGACTCAGCAAAACCCACTGGTGCTGTCTCAGTTTGTTCATCTGCACCTGGACTTTGCCCACGTACAGGGAAAATTGGGGGCAAAACTGAAGACAACACTTCAGAGAGCAGATTTGACCTTGGGTTGAAGATATGGACCTCGCTTTTTCTTGGCTACACGGTGTACACAGGTTGAACGTGCCCCTCTGGAAAGGGGCTGATGCTGGGTGGCCAGAAGGATGAATCAGAAGACAGAAGATACCATTTATTTCTGAAGATTTGGGGCTTCTGGTGATCGCCTCCTCTTTTTCCTTTGCATAAGCTCCAGTTTTGTTGGACTCTGTCATAAACAATCAGAAAACTAGCTTGGCAAAGCCAGGGAATTGTCTCCTGCCAGGTTAGGAGGAGCGGGTGGCCAGGAGGGAGCAGGACTCTGCTGCTGGGCAGAGGGATGGGATCTGTCAGCTCAGCTGCAGAATGTAACTTTGCCCTTTGTGGTCTGTATAGCAGAAGCACTCAAGATGTACACTCCTGGTGCTCATAGGTCCTACCTGCAGCAGCAGGAGGAAAGCCATGGGAGACAGCAGCTCCACTCAGAGAGGTTCTGAAATTATGAATCAACCTGAACGTGAGCTGACTGCTCTGAAGCAGAGGCACTGTGTGGCCTTTGACTTTTTCAGTCATGACTTTGCTTAGCTTGTAATTTCACTGTTCCTGCCTCCCCCAGAGACTTTAGACAGGAGCCCAGGATACCTCTGCTGCCCAGGAGGATGAACAGTTCCCTCCTGCTGCAATTTCACAGCAGCACATATTTGCTGACGTGGTTACAAGCGTGCAAAGAGGATGCTGCTTCATCAGTGCTGCATCAAACAGCTGGTTTATTACACTGAAAACACTCTTCTTTGCTGGGATCAAATGAAGAGGGTTTGGGCTGATCAGCTGCAAAGCAGGCACAAATGATGAGCAACATTGCGACCAAGGAGGACTTCTGGCCTATCTTCTCAAAAGAGAAGAGAGGGGATTTATTCCTTTCACTTTATCAAGTGATGCAGCTATAAATGTCTTTTCATTGTCTCAGTGTCCCTGAAAGATGTGAAAAATAATAAAAATAATAAAAGAATAGCTTGCGAATGCTCTAGCAGACTGGTTCATCCCATCCTTTTTGGTGGTGGTGCTGAGGTTGGTGTTCTCCTTGTTAGCAGTGAATTCAACAGTTCTTGTGTTCTCCCCTGGGTGTCTACAGAGCGCCTTTCCAGGCAGCAGGGGATGCTTCTTCACTTTTCCCATCATCTCCTCGAGCCACTGGAGTCATTAGTATGACAGAACTTTCACCCAGAGAAAACGCCCAGAGAAACCATTCAGACTATTTTCTGCAGGCTGGGAGAGCTGACCCAACCTGCAGAGGGTCTGACGAGCTGCCAGAGCTGGACATTGGGAGCGGGGTGAGTCGGAGGGGAGATGGACACAGAAGTGACACCACCCTGCGTGAGCAGCAGTAAGTCAGTAGATCAGCTATTCCCCTCCCGACTTACATTTGCAGTTTTTAATTGGTATAATCTTAAACCCAATCAGTAACTCCATGCTTTGATGTTTGTGCAGATCTTGGTATGATTTTTCATTTGTCTTCACCAACTTCTGTGCTTTCCTAAAGACTCGGGACACGAACCCCGAGGCAGAGGCCACAGTGGGATTTTTACAAGGCCAGGACTGCTTCCAGACTGTCATAGCCCACTGCTCAGCAAGGCAAACCCCAAACACAGTCCCTTAGGGTGTGGTTTTCTGCAAGGGGCTGGGAGGAGAATTTTCCTGCACTGTGGCATGTAGACAGAACAGATCTGTTGGCCAAAATAAAAATCAGCAAAGGTTCTTGCACAGGTGGACTTTGACCTGACACAGGAGGGGACAACACACCAAGTGAGACGCACCTCCAGATCTGACTACCTTCTAGGATCCATCAGGCTATGAATCTCCTCCAACCTCATGCTCTGTACAGCATTGTTCCTTCACTGGATTAAATTCTGCCTACCCAGAAAGAGACATGCACCTTCCCTCTTCTCTGGAACTAAACCACCCTCTCCTTGCTACTGTAGAGACATAAACAGCGCTCTGGAGTGGCCGAGATGTAAACCTGAAAGGCAGGATCCAACGCAGTGTCCCCAGCCCACAAACCCATGTGCTCTGCAACCACAGGAGCGAGGAAACGGGAAACTGGTTGAGGTCATCTTGGCGTGGCACACGGAGGGACACAGGCGCACAGGTCTCTCCAGTCCTTCCTTCACCTGGCCGACAAACGTCAGGATGCCTGGAGCTGCCAGAGCTGGAGATGGATGGAGGTTTTCCCCACACACCCGGTCCCAGTGCGGAAGGGTGTTCACAGGCATCCTCGCTGTGCCTGGTCAGGGCGATCGAGCTGCAGCTCTGCTGGTGCGACGTTGTTCTCTTCTGTGTCCTGGTTTTAGCCTGGTTTATGCTGGCGGAGTTCTGCCATCTCCCTGCTACCCTCCAGCCTGTGCTGCAGCCCTTCCCACACTGCCCAGACTGATCTGCCTTTGAATACCCCAATTCCTGTCCCTGCTGCCGGACTCATCACTGAGTGCATGTTAAAAATGGCCAAGAAAAAAAAACAAATCAAAACAAATGCTGATTGTTGGTCAGCAGATGTATGCCTGGGTGCGTTTACTTCAGGCTCAGCTCAACCAGTCCCTGTCCTATGCAATGTCCCCTGGCCTCAGGCACCGGCCGTGTCCCCTGGACCCAGAGATGTCCCCTGGCTGGCAGGAGGTGGCAGCATTGCATAGCCCAGGAGATCCTGCTCTCCTGCATACCCAGGCACGGTCTATTTACCGGCCAGGAGCTGCAGACCTGTTTTTCCAGCTCCTCTAAGGATACGTGACTAGAGCCAAACGCCTCCGAACTGCTCAGATCCCATCCAGAGCAACCATTAAAACCAACTAAACCCCAAAGGCCGCTAAGTGTGCATCAGTCCTAAGCTGTCTGCAAATCACCATCAACAGCAACATGAGGGCAACCGAGGACACAGGGGCTCTGCATTTAGAAATGAGTGTGATGTTTAAAGATACCTCATTTGCCCTTGAAACTCCAGCCCCCTTAACTGGTGTGTGCTGTATCCGAGCTCCTCCGCACAAGATTCACATTCCCTTTGAGTGACAAGAGTGCAGATATTCTTGCTTGCGCAAATGCTCCTTGACAGAACCGAGGTGGGAATGAGTTGGAGGTTAGGTTGCTCTTGGAGCATCGTTTTCATTCTGGTGCATCTGGCACAGTCCAGGCTGATTTTGAATCTTTCACATTTTATTTTTATTAGAGATGCAGAGGGATCTGTAGTAAAACCTTGCATCTAAGCTCCCTGAAACACAAGGGGAACTTGGAGCTGATATCTGCAGTTCAGGGAGCTGCTGGCTGCCAATTTTTCCTCTCCGTTCCTCCTGGTCTCTCACTATGAAGTCATCCTGTAGCTGACTGAGTCCATCACAGGAAGAAACACAGGCAAATCACAGACTTCCCTCGCTGCTGAACAGCCAGATGGACACAAGCCAGGACTTTTTTGCACTTGTGCAGACAGAAAGTGTTTGTACCACAGTGCCTTCACCAAGCTAGAAAGCAACATGGTGAGGGCAATAAAAGCCTCTATCACCCTGCAGATGCTGTGCTGTTAAGGGGACTCCTCTATCTTTATATGAACAACTTCCTACCAATATAGTGGTGTCCTAACCTGGACCTCTTCCTCTCACTTTTCTCCAAAATAGTTAGCTATTCAAACAAATCTGTACACAGACCAGTCTTAAAACCAAACTTATTGTCCTCATGGCTTTGGGTGCACCAGGCAAGCTGGAAAGCCGTTCCTCTGACTGCCCCCCTGAAAAACAGACACCCTGAGTAGGCTTTCCTTCCATATCCATGAACTACACTGTACCTTACTGTAGGAGCTTGCTTTCTCCTGCAGACTGAATCATTTCCCAAATGTAGGCTTGCACAGCAGAAGACGCCGCTCTGACAGGGAGTGATGATGAGTCACCGGGAATTCACAGTTTTGTGTTCCTGCGAAGGAAAAACTCACAGCGCTGAGCGAGGGGGCAATGGAGGAGAGCTCGGTTTTGACAGACAGCAAGAAACAGCTCCTGGAGCACGAGCTGCTGGGTCAGAGCAATCTGGGGAAGGAGAGGAGCAGAGCTGGCGGCCACGCGCAGGCAGGGGCCACAGGGCCAGGAGATTTGGCTGTGGCGGGTGGCTCTGCACCTCCGGTGGTCCCTGCGAGGGGCCGTGGCCTCCTCAGTCTCCTGAATCTGCGCCTGGATTGGGAAACTCTGGGCACAAAAGTGTGCGGCCCACCCGGGCCCTGCAGTGCTGCGCGCTGCGATCCGCGCAGGCCGAGGCTGAAGGTCGGAGGGATAAATCAGACGTGGCGGGGCGAGCAGGGAAGGGTAATGAAGCAGATGTCGTGCGTGCACAGGGCCGGGGAAGGCACCGCCAGGCCCTCAGCCAGCCCTGCATCCTGCAGGTACGCAGGAGGACAGCAGGCTGCCACGGGCTCCTTCACCCACGAACCCGGGCTGCGGACAGGCGCAGGCTGGGGTGTGGGATGCGATGAGACCCCTGAAAGGGCGCCAGCAGCCCAGCCACAACCCCACGGCGCAGAGGTGTGAAGCGTGCGCCACAGCCGTGACTGTGCCGTGAGGAGCATAGGAGGTTCTGGGTTAATACAAGGAAAAACTTTTTCACCATGAGGGTGACAGAGCCCTGGAACAGGCTGCCCAGAGAGGCTGTGGAGTCTCCTTCTCTGGAGACATTCGAAACCCGACTGGACACGTTCAATGTGATGTGCTCTAGGTGGCCCTGCCTTGGCAGGGGGGTTGGACTAGATGGTCTTTCGAGGTCCCTTCCAACCTCTACGATTCTGTTATTCTGTGTGACCCAGCCCTACCGCCTGCTCCCTCCCCCCAGCCGCCACCACGCAGCCAGCGAGGGCCGATGCCCAGCTGCCCCGGAGCTCCCCACCGCCCGAGGGAGGCGAGGGCCGAGCAGACACCCGGGAGCTGCTGTAGGAGCCTCGCGGCTTTGACGCTCCGCGGCTCCCAGCCACATCTGGGGCAGCGCCCCCGGGACGGGCCCAGCCGCGGCCCGCAAGCGCGGGGCGGGACGCCTGTCCCTTTAAGAGGCGGGTGAGGGCAGGGCTGCCGCTCCGCTCTCTCTTCCGCCCGGCCTCGTGTTCGAGCGGTGCGCACGCGCGCAGCTGGCACGCGACGAGCCGCTG
>VWZZ01002693.1:1379998-1414288 GCA_013399095.1 Psophia crepitans
TTTTTTTTTTTAACTATGACAATAAAGGTTTCTGGAAACCTAAAGCTTTGAGTTTAACTATTCAAGTCTTGTCACAGAATCATTGTATTTCCTTGCAGTGAGGCACCAGAAGATAGGCTTTTTGTGTCTGGGAAGCATGACCTTCTGCAGTTCTGTTTGTAATTCCAGGTTGCTACAGCCTGCACTGGAACAGTCAGTGGTCGAGTTGACTTAAGCCTTTAGTGGAGAATAAGTTACCCGTTAAAGCAGGTGTTGATTGAAGAGAGCCTTTATTAAGCTGGAATAAAGTGATCTTGTTATAGTTGGTCTGGCAGTAGGAACACTTTCTTGTGACACTGAGTGGATGCTCTGGTTTTGTATGTAATAAGCTGTAGACAAAATGATGTGCCATTACACTAATGGTGACGATGCATTTACTGCCTTCCTGGTTTCAGAATGCATGGGACTTGTTTCTTTACTAGTGATTAACAGCTGTAATTTAGTTTTTTGATCTGAATTTGAGGTTTTTTTTAATGTGAATTTTCTGAATCCTTTTGTGCAGCACATGATCAGCTCACACAGCTTTTGTACTTGTGCTGGTTCTGTTACCTTGTTGTTGTAATTAAAGTGCCGATGTAATGGGTGAAACTGCTGGTTTTGTGTAAGTGGTGCAGTAGTCTGAAACTAATTTCGTAGGCTGTGTCTGAATTCTGTTAGCCCTTCACTAATCTCTGCTAACTGGCCTACCGCAGTTTTGACCCTTTCAAAGAAAGGTACGCTAGGTATGAAGAGAATATTCTAATAACCAAATGAAATGCTTTTTCAGTTAAAAAGTAACAAGCAAACTATTAACAAACATGTTCTCAAATGTTTCTCTTGTCACTGACATTATTTATGAAATACGCAATTGCTGAAATAAGATATCATATGATTTCTGAAACATGCAACTCTGAAAAGAGAAAAGGATACTGATTATCTGCTACTAAGTGCTAGATGGGCATCAGTACTTGTCTCAAGGTTAGTCAGGAGAATTAAAAACACCACCTCACAGGAGTTCAAGTAAACATTCACTTGTGATTTGGCATCATACCCACTTTACTGTGTGGGATATGGAACTAAATACTGTCAAACCACTGTGTCATGTGACTTAGTTGTTCAGCACAGAGCTGCACATACTGAAATTCAAGATGTTACTGTAAGTTTCAGCTGTGTCTATATACAGGGACAACATATCAGCCTGCTGAACCACATGATTTGGGAACTTGCTGAAGTGATGAGTCTTGGTCTTTCAAATAAGACAGGTCACTGAAGTCGAATTAAGGTCACTGTGTTGTCTTTAACCATGCTTTGACAGAAGGCTTCATAAAGGCAGTTTACTGTATTCGAACTGATCTGTAGACATCTGATCTGTAGCTTTAAACAGATGAGGCATGGGAGAGTGACGAAGCATTTTCATGCATGCGTGAGCCTGGGCGCACTTTATAGATTGAATATGGACTAGGGTCCTTAGTAGCTGTATCAGATACTGCAGCGTTACGCTGCTTGTTCAAAGGTAACTCTTAGCTCTTTACAATATTGTCCTGCTAATGTTTTGTGAAGTCTACAATAAGATCATCTACTGCTGTGCTTCAGGAAAGCTGATAATAACCAGTACTTTGTGGGATTGTTTGGCATTAGTAGGTATAAATGGACCTGTACTACAGAATCAAAATTCCCTGTTTAGGAAATATGTCCTAATGGGACATACAGCACTGTGGGGATGAACTAGAGAAATGAGGTTTTAATTTAGCTTTTCGTTTTGAAATAATACATTTTGTGTAAGTATATATAGGCTCATTACCCACCCAGAGTAAACTGTCAAGTAGTTAAATCTCATGCTCCAACTTTCTACTACCCTCCAAAACTCTCCCTGCTGAGAATGTATTGCTGCTGTTGCTTCATCAGCTTCAGTATGAGAGTGTACTTCCAGGTGTGCTTAAAAAAAAAAGTCCATGGAGCTCTAACAGACATGTGGGACACTTGTGTTCTGAGATGCTAGGGTCATCTAATAGTTGCCCAGGGCTTTGTATGGATCATTCCTTCCTATTAGTAGTTCATGCCAAGTTTCATTACTGACACAGTATTAGAACTTCTGAAGATTTCTCTTTGAGACAGTACCCTTTTTTTATTTGTGCTCAGTTTGTTGCCATATTGTTTTGCATTTTAGCCCAATAGTGTTAGAACTTGCATGCCAAAGTGCTCATCCAAAATGTGTGTTTATATACCATCTTACAGTGATGATGTGAATATGAGTGAGGAGTACTTGCCAAGCTCTTAGGTATCATAATATCCAGGGTTTCCGAAGAAGAGCCAAGTCTTCTAACATTTTTACTGAGAGCTGCCAGTAGTAGCAGCTACTAGACTTTGAATGGACATGATGTAGCCTTACTACTTAATCCCATTTTCCCTGGAAATGTTCCAAGGGAAATGAAAACTTACTTGCAGTGTTAGCAAAGTAAATAAAGCACAAGTTACTCTATTACCCTTGCAGAAGTTTGAGTTGCCAGTAGTGAAATGAATAGATGGGGCAGTCTTCTGTGAGGAATTACAGGCAGGTACACATGAAAATGGAATGTTGAGATCCTGTCTGCTCCGCATTTCAGAGTTGATTCTGCTTTTCACCAGTGTAAAACGATCAGGAGATTAAAATTTTCTTGTGCATATGTAGAAGTAGGCCAAATGGAGGTTGTGCAATCAACCTGAATTGCTGCGCTCTCTAAGCAGAGAGATTCCTATAGAAGAACCAAATGCTTTTAAAAATGTTGTTCCCAGGGTAGGTTTCCTTTTCATCAGCTTCAATTTTTCTGTGATACTGTAACTAAATTTTCTTAGCTCAGTTGAAGACTGATCTCTGATCCTTTCCCCTTATACTGCAATCTCTTGTGCACTGAACCATTACTGTATTGAACAATTAAACTCAGCATCTGAATTGAACTTCCATTTCTTGAAAATAATTATGTAGATCTCTATTTACTCCTTAGAATACCTCAATTAAGCTCATTATTCTTCAGACTTTTTCACAACAAACATATCATATGACAGAGTAATTAGGCAGGACATTTGGCCCAGTTTTCATTGCTCTAGATGACGATAGTGTTTCATTTTCAACAGTGACCTATGGAGTTGTTTACAGAGCTTTGTCAAAGCTACTCAGCCATTTGCATAGGTGACTTTGATAGGAACCAAGTAGATTTACAGACATTGTAAATTAATATTAATATTAATTAATAATTCTTGACTTGAAGCTGGTTTCTAGTTGAATAAGAGCTTTTCTCAACAGCATCTCATTTTGACTCTTTCTCCATCCCTGAGTTGCATTTTTTTAAATACTCTTTTTGGTTGCGCTTGCAGTTGAAAGTAGGTTCTGATCACTCCCTAAAAGGGCCTAGCTAGGCAGGTGGCAGGTCTTTTCAAAATGCATGCATTTCATGGCTCGGTGTCAGGTTGCAGTGTGAATATTAACCTTTTCATAAATTACAGACTTTATCAAATAATACCATCAGCATGCTTTCCCAGTTGAGTCACTTGTAAGTTGTGGGGTTTTTGTACACCGTAATACATTTACTGAAATTTTAGAAGGCAAAAATGCTAAGTAATACTTACAGTATTGCTATGATCATTAATGTGTTGAAATGTCAGGAAAATAGTTGTCCTCCATTTGAATGACTACTTTCAAAGTATGTATTTACTGCCTCTGCTCTTGATGTAGGGAATGAATAAAGGTCCTAGACTGACCTGTAGAACAGTGAGTATGATCCACAGGCCATATATAACTGTGTAATGCATTGTTATAAATTTGATAAAAGTGCATGGTTTCTGCTAGAATACTGACAGTGGGAAGGTACAGGCCAGTAGTTCCTGAAACAAATCCAAATATAGAATCTTCTCTCTGTGGTTTTATAAACATTTTACTTTACTCCCCTGGCTAAGCTTGGAATCCTGTGAGTACCAAGGAATTTGTCAGCTTTATCAGCGGTAACTATTTTCCAGACAACTATGCATTAGTCTCCTGGAGTCATTGCCTAAAGTGGAAATAAAATGTCTATACAGGTCTTTAAGCCCCAGCTACTACTGTGTTTGAGCTGAATCTTGGTTTGGTGTATCTTGTGTGCACCACAGTTGTTGGAAACTTCAAGACTCCTCCAGGAGAGAGCCGTTCAGTGCCTTATGTGTTGACTGCTGGTACTAGGCCCTCGTCATAAGGGCTTCGGTGCCTAGCAAAGGCAAAATGCAGCCTTTTGATCAATAAGGTGTTGAATCTTTACAATGATGTACTGGTACTCAGTACAGCTTCGTAAACAGTTTTTCACACCCAGCTCTTGCTTAACTGTATGTATCTGGAATGTGCAGAAGGACTGTAGAGAAGAATATTCAGGTTCTGTCTTTCAGTGCCCATTTGAAGTATGGAAGTTCAAAGCTGAGATTTGCGGAAGTGAAGGGTGTGATTCCAGGTCTTCTCAGGCAGCTTAGGTGGTAAAATACTCTTCCCCCAGTTGCAGATGACAAAGCTACATGAAAATGCTAGACATGGATTGGAAGGAAAAATATGCATGGGGAGGCCTTCTGCTTGTCCTTACAGCTTTGATAACACTTAATTTCTTGTCCCAAATTGATATATCAGACTGTGATAACAGCCCTTAAGTGGCTGCAATTGTTATGTTGCTACATCTGTATTTTTGCTTTTGTGACACTTAGATATTTTTCCTTTTATGATATTGAAAACCTGGTGAAGAGTCTTTTTCTACTTAGCAGGACAATAGAATGTGATTGCCATTTGTTAAGTTTGGATGAATTAATGAAGAGGTAGCGTAGGAGTTAACTGCAGGAGCTTGCTTTGGTCTGTTGCAGAGAAGTCATAGCTGAAAATAAAGCCTAAAGCATTTAAAGATGTTTCAGTGAAGTTAAATAATGCAGGAAGCCATGATAGGAGTATAAGATGTCCTGCAGATGAGTTTCAGTTCAGACTTTGTACGTGCACCTCAGTATATTGACATGTAATGGCTTCTGTTTTGCGTTTTGATTTTGGTGTTTGGTGTTTCAGTTGCTGGTGAAGTGTAGTAGTTTCTTCTTAAAGGGAAAACTAAATGTGTGCACATGCACTTGCCAACTTGTGTATTCTGGTTTTGTCCTCAGACTTTGTTTCCAGGAGAAATGAGACAGTACCAGCCCTAGTTTTCAGTTAGCTTTCAAGATTGAACATTAGCCAGCAATGTGCCCTTCCAGCCAAGAGGGCTGTATTAGGATTCCTGCTAATGCTGAGTAATTTTCTTTTTTGCAGGTGGTATGGTCAAGAAAAGGACTACAATGTTCTAGTTATGGATCTTCTTGGTCCCAGCCTTGAAGACTTATTCAACTTCTGTTCTCGCAGGTTTACGATGAAAACAGTACTTATGTTAGCAGACCAGGTACGTGCAAATCTTACTGTGAGGAAGTTAAAACCCCTGAAGTATTTTGTGCAACGTGGTTCTCTTTAAGTGGGTTAAATAATGTGTTATGCAGCATTGTATATAGCTAAGTGAAGAGTTGACCTACATAGGAATGAAGTAATGGTGGCTTCTGTGTGCTGTGGCATACGAAATGAATGTAGGCCTGAAGTGGGAGGGCAGTGCAGATACCAACTCCTGGATGCTGCAGATCTAGCAAGTGCAACTTCAGTGAAGTATTGAGACTAATATGGATGGACTAACTCCCGGTATCAGCTATGGGGACGGTGATAGAAGGTCTGACTGAAGCAGTCTCCAGTTATGGCTGATCTGATTCAGTGGAAACCTGTCACATGTTGGTCAGCTGCGGTGACAGATGGGCAACATGCAAGACTAGGGGTCTGTTCTTACTGTCACAATGTACTCACAACCTCCTGTAACTTGCAGTACCAGACCATGAGCTAACAAATGCTGTTTTGGTGGTTGTGCTGCTTAAAGACAGTTCTTGAAGCTGTTAGTGGAGATGCCACTCTACCTCAAGCTTAATCAAGGCCTCTAAAACTGAGGTCTGTTAAGTCTTTTTCTAGCAGCTAGTATTTTTTCAACATGGTCATGAGTACAGTATTTGAAATGACCAGCCATATTTATTTCTTGCTATTTAATAAGTGGCTTGATTGTGCTGCCTTCAGCTATTTGAAAGGCAGTAAAGGTTTCTCAAGTCAAATTTTCAATGGTAGTTTAAATTTTGTCTAATATTACATAATTGATGTTAGTACCAAGTTGTCACTTAGCCAGATGCTCGTAGAATCCCAGGTTCTTGGCCAGGGAAGCTCATGGCATTTGTATGGAGGCAAGGTCAGCTGTCCCTGTTCTGAGCTGCCTGGAGTGAGTGGTATGCTTGCTTTAGAGAGCCATTTGCCTGCTGAGTTAGCTAGAGTCTGGGTGTTACAGCATCTCCAGGGAATCTTTGGGTTTTGTGCAGTATTCTTTTGGATGATGGACACTAATTAGTTGTCATCTGGGAAACGTAAATGGGATGTATGATATCAGTGCTCAGAACTGGCTTTTAGGTCATAGTCCAGTAGAACAGCTGTCAAGGGTATGATATTGTAACAGTCCAACTCAATAAAAACTGTGTGAAGAGGTTTTAGTAGCCGGAAAGCTGTACCACATAAATGCACGTGCTGTGATCTCACATTCGGGAAGTCGCGTGACTGTATGGGATGATGCAGATGTGGCAGAGTTTCTCTGAGTCTTCATTGCTGACTGTTGTTCCTGGATCATGGTAGCCTAGATATGACAGCACAGGTCACAATCTAGTTGTTACTTGCTCTATGAAAACTGTTACCTGGAAAAGTGATGTTTAATGATGAATATGAATAACCAGATGAATGAATAACAGGGACGGGGGGAGGGAATGAGCTTTAAAATTGTCTTGTGATGGGTATAGAAAAACTGTGATTGAAATAAGGAAAACAAATGGCTCTTTAATGGGACACTATAGTTAGAACATAAACTGGAATGTCTGGGAAATAGTTTCAGGTATTTAATCCCCCATTTCCTGACAAATATTATGGAATTTTAACATAAAGAAAAAATTATTTGAATGGCAAAAGAACCAAAACCCCATGCCTTGGTTTTTATTAAGCAAATATAGAAACTTAAGTTGCAGAAGAAGGTAACACTAAAAATTCATGCTTTCATTGAAGGTTTAAGTGAATGTATTGCTGTCACTGAAATCTTACCTGTGTGTTTTTTTTACAGATGATCAGTAGAATTGAATATGTGCACACAAAGAATTTTATACACAGAGACATTAAACCAGATAACTTCCTAATGGGTATTGGGCGTCACTGTAATAAGGTTAGTCTGGTGCTCTTTCTTTAAAAGATCCAAAGGGAATGGCTATGTTACTTGAGTCAAGCTGTACAACCTTTTTAAAACTCATAGATAATAGTGATGTTTTGGGTGTTAAACCATGATTCTTTGTGACAACTTGGATTTCTCAGTGTCCACTTCTAAATGCAGTGGCCAACTTGTGGGTCTCTGACCCACCCTGTGAGATGCTCTTGATTGCAAGATGATTTCTGGGCTTGCAACCAGATTATAAACCAACCCTAGAGAATACTTAGCTGCTTTCCTCAGTGAGAGTTGCATTATCGAGAACTGTTGTAATAGCTTTTTTTTCCTCAATGATAAAGTAAAATCTTATCTTTGGCTCTGGGACTGACTTCCTGGGATGAACAAAATTTGTGCCAACGTGGGAGCTCCTGACGTATCAGTCATAAGAGCATTAAATCTTGCAGTGACAGACTGGTAAAGAGAACTCTTCAGCCATCAGGATTGTGGATACAACTGACAGCCAACATGTAGATCAATTGCCTTTATAAATAAATTCATGCAAAGATGTTGATAGAAAATTGTATGTTTTATAATACCTGAATATGTTGTACAACAGACTGCTCTCAGTTTACTTTGGGGGGGGGGAAAGCAGGGCGGAGGGGTGGGCTGAGGTTATTGCACTTGTTTGGATGGGTAAATGTAGTCAGAAGTGCATGTTTCCCCTTGCAAACCTTACATAGAAGAAAACTGTTTTTTATTTTTAGTTTTCTTGAGTGAAATATGCTTAATCCTGCAATTTGTATGTCGAGCTTGGGCAGACAGGCAGCATTGGCAATGCATTAAGCATGCTACTTAATAGAAATTAACTTCAGGACAAATGTATGTGATCAAGCTGTTTATTGGAAGCAAGATTCCCACTTATCTTTTCTATATGCCATCAGAGAATGTCTCATCTCTTTAGGCACTACTAGTGTTTAAAATGTTTACCTTTGTTTGCCTGTATGAATGCCAACTTCAGGGCCATGAACATTAGAAGGGGAAGGCTTGATTAACATGAGATAACAGCTCTTGTCTGAAGAGGTGCAGTGCACTGAATGTTTAGATACAACCAACTGTTGTTGGAAAAGCTTGTAAGTCCAGCTGAAAGGCAGTCTTCATGTAATCCTGTTGCTGTTAAACTTTGCTTGTTCCCAAGTTTCATACTTTCACTCTGTAGAGCTCTATTTTTCTCTGCTGCGTCGAGCAGTTAGGCTCCTTAATTTTCTGGCATAACTTGAAAACTTTAAATTTTTTCCTAGTTTTAGTTTCTGATTTCCAATTGTTCTTTTTGGGCCATTTTTCTGTACTATTGCACAGTCATGCTAGGTTGGCATTGCTGCACTCTGTTTCATCTTGATGTGGATTAATGGCCTAGAAAATGGTGCTGTACTCACTTTAGTGGAGGAAAACATTCAATTTTCATCAGCTGAAATGAAAACCAAAATTGCCTGTAAACCATTAGATTTTTTTCCCCATTAGTAGACTAGTTAAGGAGCCACGCAATGATATGGTGGTAAACACTGTGGGCATGAGCTTTGTTACTGTTGCAGGGGTTTAGAGTTTAGGTAGTTCTTGGTGGAAGTACAAATCAGTAAGTTTACAAGAGCAAAATGAGGAATGGGTTGCTTCACTTTGGAACCAAGTGCTTTATCTGGGGAACACTTGCCACCAAACAGTGTTTACATTGATTCTTTTTGTAACTAAGTGTAGTTTGGGGTTTTTAGAGATGACTATACACAGTTTGAAGAAATCAGCCAAAAAGATTAGAATAGCATTGGTAATCTTGTTCCAGTAGCTTCCTGGCAGTTATATTAAAAATATGTATTTTTTCAAATTTTAATTTGGTGATTGGGAGAAATTTTGCTCCCACCTTAAAAGATGAATTTTCAGCTCTGCTAGAAATAAGCCCTGCATGCTTATGAAAGTAAACTTTAAGGTGACTAAATGCCTTCTACCTCTTCCTTACTGAAGATTACTTTTTCTAAATGTCTTTTGGGGGAAGGGCAGTTTTGTGGAACCAAAGGATGCTTTTGTAAGCAAAATTTTAATTTCCTTTTTTAATAGAGCCAAATGTCACCATTGCTATCCCTGGTCAAGGCAGTGCCATTTTGGAGCGGCTCACAGTTGAAATTTCCTTGTCACACCTTTCAAATTTTCTCCTTGGAAAAAAAAATAAAAATACAAACATACATAGTTTTTTGAAAAATACAGTGCTTGGTGGAAGAAGGATGGCATTTGGCTACCCTGTTCTTTCTCGAACGCCTCGGTGTTGCCTGTCTGCGCCAGCCGTTGTTGCAATGTAAGCAATACTGTTTGATGCACTGCCACCCTCTATTGTTTGTTCAGTGTTTAGAATCTCCAGTGGGGAAGAGGAAAAGAAGCATGACTGTTAGTACTTCTCAGGACCCATCTTTCTCAGGATTAAACCAGGTCTGAACTGTCTCCTATTCCAACCTCAACCCCAAATTCATGTGCTTTATTTTTGTTTTGTTTTTGTTTTTTTGTTTTGTTTTTTTTTTTTGTTCTCTGGAGAATGTAGACCTTGCAAAAGCACCTCTTATGTTGGCATTATTCAGACATACTTGGCAAACATGTAACATTACTAAGATGTTTCCCTGTGGCGCTTGTTTAATTTGTGGAATTATTTCTAAACTTGATATTAAAAAAGGGCTAAATGTACGTGCTTGATTTGCGATGCAGGTTTTATTTTTGTCCTTTAAAACTGAAAGGCAATCTGTTGAAGGATAGACATGCCACCCTAGTGAAGTAGCAGGGCTTCTGCATAGGGCTGTCTGCTTGCCTTCCTGTGGGGTTCCTGCAGTGTCTTTGAATGGACGTGGAGCAGTTCTGTTATCGCTTCAGCCAGACTCCTTCCCTTGCAGTTTTTGTTCAAAATACTTTAAAATGTGTAATGAGAACTCTCATATTTTTCATCCATTGTACTTATAAAATGAAATTATTCCAGCAAGCTGTGCCTTGGAGAAGCATGAACTTATCTTGTAGTGTTAAATGTAGTACTCCTGACTCTTCGAGAGAAGACGAATTGGAAAGAGATGAAGGCGCATGCCAATCCATAGCAGGACAGCTGGAAAGTGCTGAATATGAATCATAGCTCAGGAGTTTGGCCATAGAATCTGTCCGTAGCTTTCCACAATGATAGTCTTCATGTATTTGATCCCAGACAGCTAGCTGCTGCATGCAAGCTGACAAGCTTCTGTTGTCTCCTTCTGAAACTTTCTTATCAGTTGAGGCAGAGACTTTGATCTACTTCTCTAGTTGCTCTTGGCAAAAATCTTGCCCTACTTCTCCAGTTTCCTGCTGATCGTGCAACAAACAGAATTAAGGTGGTATGAGGTTATCTGCGGGAATGCGTTTGTGTTCCTGCTGGCAGGCATCGGTATGTTCTGTGCTCATCCAAATCAGGCTGTATTGTCCAACTTAACTCTTTGCAAGATGGACTTACTCCTTTGCCATCCACCCATCTAGAATGGGAAATACAGAATAAGCCTAAGCTAGGGAAGAGAGTAAACTTCCCTGGAGAAATTAGTACCATAAAATCATATCCAGTTACTTGACTAGCATAAAACAAGTCTGTGCTGCTGAATTGATTCCTTTTTTAAAAGAGATTCTACCTATACCTTTTGGGAGAATGCAAAATTACATTTTGCATGGAGACTCAATTATTTGGATCTAATAGAGAGACCTTGTGGCAGCTGTGGAAAAGACAGAGCATCTGTAACTCTTTCGAAGAGAGTATTCTTACCAAGTTGGTGCTAAACAGGGCTAGATACCAGCTGTTTATGTATTAGAGACATACTTCGAGCATTAACCGTTTTGGTTTGTGAACTGTGACTTTGTCCCTTTGTACCATTAATTAACAGCAAGATCCCCAGGATTACAGAAAGCACATGAAGACTTTGAATGGTTTAAAGTGTTTGTAACTAAATGTGCAGTGAAAATATTGACTGAAGTGTATAGTGTTTGATTTTCTCTCATTCTTAAGTCATACTATTTATTTTGCTTAAACTAACAGACAAAGGCCTTGCAAACGTAGCTATTGCAGAGTATACATTGGAGGCTTTCAGATCAGAGCACTTTAATCAGAAGAGAAGGCATTGCATTTGAGCTCAGGCTTTGCTTCTAGGAATGTTGCATTTGCAGTATAGCAATAACATAAAGCTCTGTACTATCTGCTTTAGGAGTTTAGTATCAGAATCTGCTAACTTCCTGGTAGCTGGAGAATATGTCTGTGCTCACTAAGTGAATAACTACCTCTAGTGGTAGCTGTGGTGGGTGCAACAAAGACAAGACCCCTCGCTTTCCTGAACTGACCAGTGTAGTTGATGTAAAAACTTGGGTTGACCTCCTCTTGCTCAAAGCATTCGGGACTTTCAGGGTGACTTTCACCAGGACAGCAAATACAGAACTGGTGTGCTTTGTGGTTGCATATAAATCATGGCAAGACTCTACTGTTTTCTGCTCCAAAATCAGTGGCTTAAGAGGGCTTTTAGCTTGGTTTTTTTCCTGTGTAGACTAATAAAGTTAGAAAGTCGTCTTCAACCAGAAATCTAAAATATACCTTCCATGCAATTCAGAAACCTTCAATCTTTCAGTGTCTTCAATACTTCCACATCAAGTGTCACTTTATATAATTCACAGCACTTCCAGTGTGCCAGAGTGACCCTTTGTTTCAGTTTTGGATACAGGTATACCTGCATATCAATCTCCAGTACTTGTTTGCATTTAAAACTATCTTCTGTTCTGGAATAACCTTTAGGGTGACACTGAATAGGTTTTTTCTGAGAATTTCTTGAACCTTCTGTCCATCATATCCCTCCCTACTTGAGTTACTCTTGCAGTATTCATTAATCTGTAGGGATTGTAGTACATGATTCTGTAGCATTAGTCCAGCGTTAGAATCAGGAGCTCAGCCTGACGATTTGTAGCGTGAAGACCGATTGCTGGGATTTGAGATGTTCCTTACATACTTCTGCCTCAGCTTTTTTGCCTAGTCCTGAAATCTTGTCCCAAGAAGGTACAGTCTACATTAACCTTTGTAGACAGGCTGGCTATTAGCAAGCTAATTAGCACGCACTCAGTTGTTGCTAAATACCAAATGATGGCAAGCTTGGTTATTAGAAGCCTAAATTGGATTCCATGTACTAGGCTCTAGCTTCCTGGCTGTATTAATATCATCAGCAAGTGTGTCATGCTGCTGTGGTAGTGTTCCAATAGTTTGAAATAAGTAAATGATTGAAAGCAAGGTGTCTTGTTTGCTGTTGAGGGTTTTGGGCTCACGCTCTGCAGAATGGCCAGTGTTCTTTGAGACAGAGAATAATACAGATATGCATCACTTGCATTAAGCTGCTGAGCTGCCATTAACTCTGTGTAAACTGCTCTAGTGTGAGTGGGTTTTTGTGAAGTGTGCTTTTGCACATCTTAGTTTCCTTCCCAAACTGTGCACTGTAGTGACTGAGCTAGTGTGATACAAACTACAAGAGTAACATTAAACAGTTGTAGAACTAAGTTACAGATGCTGAGTAGCATAATCTAATTTATTCCACTGGACTGAGAAAAGGCTTCAACTAATTCACTGTTAGTTTTTGAACTAGTTAAAGCTAGTTGTGACTCTGCACTGTTGTTTTGCTTCCTCTTAACTGTAGGCTGTTACATTGTGTGGATGTCTTAAAATGTAGCTAATGCCTAATGATTCCTTGCATTGTATAGGAATATAATCTATTTTCATTTTTCTTTAAGTTATTCCTTATTGACTTTGGTTTGGCCAAAAAATACCGGGACAACAGGACAAGGCAACACATACCATACAGAGAAGACAAAAATCTCACTGGCACAGCTCGATATGCCAGTATCAATGCACATCTTGGCATTGAGCAGAGGTGAGTTCAAGGTGATTACTGCTGTGCTTTTGGAGGCTGCAAGATGATGTTGTTTGTAAGATTCTGAAATACCTGAACTAATTTTATATGAGTAAGTGTATATATCTGTTTGCAGGTGCTTTTCTTTTTGGCTGCCTATGCAAGGGTAGGGAAAGAAATCGAAGCACCTAGTTTGTTGCTTGAAGGCAGTTTTAGGTCTTGCAGGCATGAGGTGGATGTTCTGCATACTGTTACAGTGTGGGTTTTGGGGTTTTTTTTAAAGGATAAGCTATACTTTAATATAGATCTGTCAGAGGACCTTCATAAATAAAATGGTGCACTTTCCTGATGGTATTGGTACCTGTTGATGCCACTGTCTGGCTTGAGATGCAGTTCTGTAGGGGTGTTCTAAAGCTGATGTCTGTCTCCTGTTTTCTCACTCTCCCTTCAAGTTTGTAAACTATTGTTTCTCCTGTTGACTGCAAGCAAGACTTAAAGATCTACTTTCCTGACACTGTATTTTGGTTTCTGGTATACACAGCCGTAGTTCTGGCTTTGTATGTATATATGTACACATGTATGTGTTTTATGTTTGAGCTTTGCTTAATCAACAAACACCGTTTTATCTGGATCAAAACTGTCTTGCTATTACAGTATCCTAGCAGTGCTCCAGTGGAGATAACGCTTTAGTTTGTTTGGAAGTATATGTTAGGTACTCATGAGATATGGAGTGATCCCTCTCTTCCGTACCCATGTGTCCATAGATATTGTAATGAATAAGTGTAATACAGTCTGCTTTACCACATGATGATGAGGTTGCTTAGACATAGTTAAAACTTCCCTGAATGTCTGCCTCTGATCTTCAGTCTAATCAAGGTGGGAATGACAGACTTTCTAGAGGTCAACTCCAACAGAACATATAACTTACAAATATTTGGTGCTTTAAAGTGCTCCATGTTTCCTGTTTGCCTTAATTTCCTTAAGGTTCCTTGGGTATATCTTACTGGCTGTCAGTGTTATTTAAGCCTACTTGAGGTGTGAATCAGGTAGGGTAAATGACAGGTGGTGTTTCTGAAGTAAGTATGCTTCTTAGAACCCAAGCTGTTCTCGTAGGGGAATAGCTGTGCTAGCACCTCACAGTGAAGGGAGGGAACTGCAAAGGACTGTTACTTTTGAATTTAGTTGGAGGCCCTGTCCTATTTCTGTAGGTACTGGAGTTCTAATATAATTAGAAGTGTAGCTTGCTACATGCTAAAAGTTATGAAACTGTCTAGATCATTCCTGTAATCAAGAGAAACCAGCCCTGAAACTTATGGCAGAATATTTCAGTTGTTAGTGCTGTCCTTTAACTGTTACAGAACATGTTTTCCTATATGTAATGACAGCTGTTCTCAGGGAGCTGTTTGCAGTGTTTTCCACTTGTTTTAGTAATGGAGAAAATTCTCTATTATTGTTTTCCAAATTTTGAAAATTTTATCAGTATATGCTCAAATGTAGTATCTCCATTACAAATTTAAAGAACTAAAAGTTCCTACTATAAAATCATTAAACTAAACATTGAGCAGTGAACTGCATGGGGGATGGAAACTATTAATCCCTTTATTGCTTCTGACTTTACTACCACCTTCTCAGAAAATACAATTTTAAGTCATAGCCTCATACTGGTTCACTGAATCCTGTTGATGATTAAAATCTGCAATTCTAATAGAATTAGCAAGTTTTACAGGCTGGAGTTTTTGTCTTAGTATCATTTTTCATCCCTGTCTCTGGCTGTGGTTTTGTGTTACAGCTGAGATGATCTCAGAGCTAGCTGCTGTTTAGAGGAATGAACCAATCTTCCCTGACCCCTGGGCACAACTAGTCATTTGGGTTTTTTTGGTCCTTGTGGTGAAATGGTTTAGGGAGCCAAGCTGATTTCCCCCACCCCCCCAGGTGTGAGATAGCTCCCTGAACTGGTTCCCAAAAGGATCAGAGAGCTGGAATATGAGGGGATGAAAGACAGGCCATTATCAGTGGTTATATTGAGTTGGCTGTAATGTATAGCATCACCTACAGCTTCTTTCCTCTGATGCCGAGACATGGAGGTAGATATGTCCAGGTTCTTGCAGACTGTTCTCACTCACCAGGAAGCTGTTTTACCCTCACCCATATGCACAGTCCTGTTTGCCATGTTGCTCTCAGCCTTTTACTCCCTTGCAGGAGTAGTAGGTACAGTCTTTCCTGCCACCATTTATATAGTTTTCTTGCAGGTCTGTCTGGGTGGCAAAGCAGCAGCAATACCTGTCAGATTCCCTTGATAAGGGAGCTGGAAGGAGAAAAACAAGATATTTTTCTGTCTTATGTTAAATAGATGTCAGCTGCAGAGGGGCAGTCAAGAAAAATCTGATTCTACTATAGCTGGGGAGAGGCAACTTTGCCAAGAGGAAAAAAAAAAGGAGCGTGTTTTCCTCTTCAGTGAACTCGACTAACCTTAGTAATCGTGAAGGCAGTGTAGCAAAGTAGGATGATGTTTGTGTGGCTAAAGCACGGATCTGGAGCATATGCAGTACAGAAAACACTTGAAGCCTTTTAGATGAGAGTTTGTGGGCAAATTCTCAGTGAAGTCTAGGAGTAGATAGCTTTGGAGTTCTCTTAACTGCCCTGACACAGACTTCTTATGGGAAGAAAGTAAAGGCACCTCTTGGATTGATGGGTACGCCTTTGCAAATATTGCTTGCCTTTTAAAAATCATGGAGGCAGTTTAGAGTTTTTTGACAGAAGTGAGGAAGGAAAGGACTTACGTCTTTTTGGGGCTAGATTTTCATCATCAGTCTCAGACTGAGACAAGGTTCAGGGAAAAAAAATCTTCCTTATTGAAGTTAAGGCCAACCTCATGTATTTCTCTCTCAACGCATTCAATGGTTCCTGCAGGTAAAACTTCAGTTTCTATGTAAGCTGTGTAATTAAATGGGAAAGAAATATAATGTTTCTTTTTTATTTTCCAAAGCTTTTGTTTCTCAAATTATTCTAATGTAACTGCAGATGGAAACTTACCACACACAATACCTACTGATTATTCCTTGCTTGAGAAATGAATAGGATCTCCTTCCTCCTTGTGAAGACTTGTTAGATGTCTGCCAGTGGAATCCTGAACACCTAGATGTCTTAGCTGTAGTAGAAAGAGATCTTCCTTTGCACCAAAGCTTAGGTTTTATTCCTTAATTATTCTTTTTTTTGTTTTTTTTCACTTTTGAATGCTTGCACTATTTGGAATAAAGTACGAAATGCCAAAATTTGTAATTCATTGTGTTCTTTTCCCAGTCGTCGGGATGACATGGAGTCTCTAGGCTATGTATTGATGTACTTTAACAGAACCAGTCTGCCTTGGCAAGGATTAAAGGTAGGATATGTTGCTTTTTCCCCCCACTCCCTTTTTTTTTTTGTGGGGCTGGATAGGTGGATGTGTATAATGTTTAGTATCAGTTACACAAAGCGTCTTTTTGCTAGCCATGATATTTATAGAATGTAGAAGAAAGGTTCGTTCTTTCCTGTGCAGCAGGCAAACTGTGTATTGTATATTGTATGACTCTCTTAAATTTTATGCTAAACAATAGCATACGTCATCTTTGCAAATTGTTATTGTCCTATTGTAGGGTGAGGCCCCCTTTGGGAAGTAGAAAATAACATTGTTAGTGGCTTTTTGAATTGCTGTGTCGAGAGCATGGAAATAATCTCTTGCCTAGCAAGTTCAGCTTTAGTGATACCTTCAGTTTATGGTATGACCGAATAATTAATAGCTGCAACAGACTTGTTTGAAGTAGTACCATGTATGGTAGCCAAGTACAGGCACGGCAAATGTTTCTTGTTTCTGTTATATAGACTTCAGCGATTTGTTTTCATGTTTTAATTGTTTTTCTTCATGTGAGAGTTGTGTAACTCATGGGGTTGCAGCTGCAAGTTTTCTAAAAAGGCAAGCGGGTTGTGAAACACTAGAACTCTTCAGCTGCAGATGAATGTAATGGCTGCTTACTGAAACACGCAGGAGCCCCTGAATGGGGTACTGAGTGGGAATTAATAGAACTTTGGCAAATGGAAACACAAGTCTGGCCTGCTTAATGGACAAAAGCAGCAGCTAGAACTACACGAGCTGTGCCATGTGATGGAAGCATTAGACTGCGACAAATGGTATTAAACTGTGTCCAAATCTTAATACCAGATTGACCTTCATTCTCTTTGCAATAAGTGTGTGGGACTTGGAGATTTCACATAAAATACTTACGGTTGACCAAAGAATTTCTGTCATTCTTTTGCTACTGTCCTTTTTAATCCAGTGTTGCGCAATATCTCTTATATTGTGACCTGTGTGTTCCACAGGCTGCAACAAAGAAGCAAAAGTATGAAAAGATTAGTGAAAAGAAAATGTCCACTCCTGTTGAGGTTTTGTGTAAGGTAAGAGTTTCCAAATGATGTCATACTGTGAAATGGAAGTTCTTTTCTTGCTTGTTTTTTAAAATTGGAGCCAATATATTAGTCTCACGTGGCATTTGGTGCTGAATAAAACTTCTCTGGCAGTTGTGGGTGTCTTGTGTTTGGACACCCAACAAGACTGTTGGTGTGTGTGACAGGGCAGGTATTCCCTGCTGTTTCTTGGTGTAGTTTGTGCTACCATCATTCCAGTACATGGTGACTGTTGGCTGTACAAACTCTCCAGCTCTCCTAAGTGAGGCTTGTTCGTTTCTTCAGCTTCTACAGTGACAGCTTACATGTGCCTTCTTGGATACATAAACACAAGGTAGAGCTGTATAGGTTGCTCATATATACTTGTTTCTGCCTCTTCAAGGTTGTTCAGATGCTCTTCTGTATCTCAAATAGAGACTGTAGTGAATTATGGATCAAGAGATCTTTAAAGCCATGTTGCAGAATTATGTTTTTCCAATGCTGTTCTTTGGGTCTTAAGATTTATCTTGAACTGTAACAGCCATGTGCTTGTTAAAAGGTCCTTGAGAACACGTAATTTTTGCACATCAGATAGCAGCACTGAGGATTGCACTTCCTAGTCATACATGTTTACATACCCTTACACTCTAACATCTTCCAGACTGCTCAGTTGTTATACCCTGTGTTTGTTGTCTTGTCGTACAGCAGCATGCTGTATGCTATTACCTATTTACAGGTAAGCTTTAATACAGCATTAAATATGTAAAGCAGGGGCTCTTTGAAAGAAGTCTTCATGGTTTAAGTTCTCACACTTAGTGGTGGTAACTGACCTTGCCTCTAGTATGCTTAAGTAGATTATTAAGGAAACATGAGTGGAATCTTTTAAGAGACAATTACCGCTTATTTTGGAGTCCTGGTTAATAAGAACTGGGTTCAACTGGGATGAATGAAGTGCTTTAAATATGGTGTATGTGTAAGCCTTTGGTAGCAGAGGACTTGAAATTGCAAAACAAACATCAGGTAACAGTCCTGGGGGGCAGGGAATGTGTACCTGGTAGCTTGCTGATCGAATCCACTTTTTGAAATACAAAATAAATAACTAGAGGCAAAGTGGAGTTTACACATACAAATCTTAAGCCAATTTTTCTCTGCCATTATAGGTAGAAATAACAGCTTTTTGCCACCTTATAGGGTTGTTAGAAGCTTTTTGCTGCAAGCCGTGGCTTGATTAACACTGTTGATTTACAGGGATTCCCTGCAGAATTTGCCATGTATCTGAACTACTGTCGTGGCCTGCGCTTTGAAGAGGCACCAGATTACATGTATCTGAGGCAATTATTCCGTATTCTTTTCAGGTTAGTCTCAAAGTGGAAAAGTACAGAAATTTGTCAGTGCTTCACCAGTTGGTAACCGCTCTGTGGGACTTGCACTGCAGAAAGCTGCTCTGTATGTGTGTGGTTTAGGGAGTTCTTCTGGGACTTTCCATTTCAGAGTTTGAAAAGCTGTTTAAAGGACCTGAAAAATACTGTTACATGTGAAGGAAAAGATTCTCTTGCTTTTGAGTTGCATGATCTGACCACTAATGCTAGAGGGTTGAGCTCATGCTTCAAGTTCTCTTGCAAGTAACTTAAGAAATTGACCCCTGGGTTGAAGTATTTGAAGCTTTTTATGTTTGGAGATTGGTGATGGGACTAGCAGTAGTGCCTCAGGAGATGGATCTCAGCGGAGAGGAATAGTGCTGTTTGAGCTTGTTAGAGAAACCAGAACAGAAACTCAGCCTTGTGGAGTGAACAGCATCCATCAAAAGAAGAGTTGGTATTGATCTCTCGAGAGTTTCCCTTCAGGTTTCTGGAATCCGAAGCAATCTTTATTCAATGGTCTACAATACTGCGGTCTCTCCCTAAAACTATATATATAAAAAAAAGCAGAGAACCTCAGAGCATACAAATTAATAAGCTGCTTCAATAAATGCAGACCTTCTTTGTGAACAGTGAAGAAAATGTTGCTTCATGGTATTTGGGCTTGATTCAAGAATCCCTTTAAGTTAGTAATACTTAGCATGTATATACCATCTGTAATCTCCAAAGCAGCGACAGAAAGAGTTAACCTCTGGTTCAGGGGTTTCAGCAAAGGCTTGGTATTAGCAGTAAGGAAGTTCTGACGTGTTACAGTAAAGTATTTCACTCTTTTCTAGGACCTTGAACCACCAATATGACTACACATTCGACTGGACAATGTTAAAGCAGAAAGCAGCACAGCAGGCAGCTTCTTCCAGTGGGCAGGGGCAGCAGGCCCAAACCCCCACAGGCAAGCAAACTGACAAATCCAAGAGTAACATGAAAGGTTAGTAGCCAAGAACCAAGTGACGTTACAGGAAAAAAAATTACACTAATTTGGACAATGTTGACAATTTAAGTGTTAGATCAAGGAGGTGGTTTAAAAAAAGATATTTGGCTGTTAATTTAAAAAGTAAAAACAAAAGACGTCCTTGGAGAATTTGACTACTAACTTTATACCAAAATGTCCTTGTTCTTCATATCATTTCTTATGGGGATGTTGGGTCATTTTAACCACTGCATCTTTTGCTCCTGCATTAACCACTTTCCAAAAACAAGAAACTGACTTGGTGTTGGGAATGTGACATTTTTATTTATTTTTATTTATATATATACATATATGACATATTTATATATATAAAAATACATAATACAATCCAAAATCCTAGACCTAACACTTCTTAAGGGATCATTTTCATTAACGAGGCAAGGATCTAGAGACTTTGGGTTCTTCTCTGTTCCAGCTGGTATAGTGCTGTGGGTTTGCTTCTGTTCCGTTATGCCTCAAACATTGGAAACAGAAAATTGTGAATGATCTGGCTTCCTCCAGTGGGTTTACATTGAGACATTTAGTTCTGAGTTAAAAGGAAATGACCAGTGAGCTCAAAATGTCTTGCCTAAATCATAGAGTAACCCCAAACTGCTGTGGACTGCCGAGTCACAATTTTCTGAAGTATCTGGATGCTCTGGGGTGGGGCTTCAGGTTTCATGAGTATTTTTAATGTTTCTGGGTTATGGTTTCAAAGGGAAATGTTGTGAAATGTTCAAAATGCCATTGTGTAAAAACTGAAAACTGGGTTCTGAAAAGACATACAACGTTTTTACACATTCTAGAGGCTTTTAGTTTTTTGTTATGTAAATCTGCCAGTGTTAGTCCAGCAAATAACTAGCAAGAAACTGCTACAGCTAGTGACTACTACAACCAGTCCTGTAATGAAACTGATTCCTCAGGATGAGCCATGGATGAAATTGAAGCTAATGAGGTTGGTTGAGTGAGAATAGACCGTTTTTGTTTCTTGATGGACTTCCCTCATTGCACTGTTGTTTAGTAACAAGGCCTGTTGCTAATAGCTATGGAGAAGTAGTTGTTTTTCTAGCAGATTGTATTTGCTCTTGCACAGAGTAACAGCCTTCTGGGTAATGACTCCCTCCTCTCCCCTTCTCTTCCCCCATTATTAAGAAAAATCTTGTGACCTTTGGATTGATCAGTAAAGCATTGAAGTAGTGCTTGTCAAACACTTGAAGACTTCCCTGGATTCCTAAAACAGTTAGCTTAGTCTCTTCATCAAAGTAAAGGTTTCAGATTTCTAAAGTCCTACATGCTTTTTTTGTGGGAAATATTGCTTGTTAATGAAGACTTTTCTGAAACCAGCTAAGCTCAAGCAGGAGTCTGTATGGCTTGTATGTTGCAGTTGCATTGAAGATGAATGAAATACCTGGTTTATTTTTTCCAGAGTTCAATTACATTCTCACATAGTTGCTGTAGTAAGGCATATACTAAAGTGGCTTAAAAGGCTTCATGGTGTCAAATTATACCCCTGTGGTAACCATACCCAGTTTAATGAGAGTGCTGGAAATAGTAATTTACAGGTGCAGTTATTGGTTAAAAACCTTAAAGTACACTGTATAAAGTGCAAGTACTGTTGAAAATGTGCACCTTCGGAGTGGAGCAGGGGGTGTGTGAAATACTAATTCTTTCCAATAGTGTCCAGAGGCTTACATGACTTAAATTATTTGGACAGTGGGCTCACTTAGAGATGAAGCTGCCTTAACTCAGATCCATTTAAACCATCTCACTGAGTCCTCTAGGTTATTCAGGCTGGATGTTCTGTTTGCTTCCAGGGTAGCCTGTTCTGGCAGTGGCCTTTTTTCTGTCCCTCTCTGGAACCCTGTGCAGTGTCTTTTGTAACAGCAAGGTCAGCTGGTTTTGAAGTTGGGAGAGGTGAACTGTTTCAGCAGACAGAGCTTCTCTGCTGACTCTGGGAAGTTTAGCGCTTGATCTCGACAGTGCAGCTGTTGTTCAGGTGTGATTTGTAACAATGCTTACAGTCAGCTTCCCTCAGTCATAAAACTGACTCAAGTAGTCAATCTCCAGGATAAAGTCTATCAGTTCTGTTTGCAAGAGATATTTTTAATTTGCTCAGCAAGGAGTTCTCTAGGCCTGTCAGCAGTCCCGCTAGCATTCACTGGGCATCTATGGTTGTGGCAGTATTTCTCAGAACAGACTATTAGTTCACTACTTGAAACTTAACCAGTTGACAACTAAATACTTTTCACTGCTTGTCTCTGCAGCTACTTAATAGAGGAGTTTGAACACCTCTCAAGTAGAGGAGCTTCTTAGAGTATGACAGTACTGCTACTCTTCCCTGCTGATAGATGTAGTAGTAAAGCAATTTGAGTATCCCTCACGTAGCATAGAGATTATCAAAGTTTTGGTTAACACCCTGGAGGGACAAGGATTGATGAATGTGCGGATTTGAGCTGGCCCTGTATACAGTGAAGACTTGTTAGAGAGATGCCGGCATAAACTCTTCAGCATGTTCTTCATACTGGTAAAGTCTCGTGTGCTACATGAACATCTCTTTTGACAGCTGTGGTTGGGAACATTCCTGTGTAGTCTCAAATAGGGCTTGCAAGGGATGTTGTGGGTTGAATTCAGGTCCCTATTGCTCTCTGTAAAGTTGGGCATTCTCTTGCCCATGAACCTTAGATTTGAGGTGTTCTATTTGTTAGCAGTATATCACTTCTTAGTATGTCGTTTGTCCTTGGGTTCAGAACCCCATTTTCATTTGAAACTTCCAGGTTTCTAGAGCAATGAGTTGATCTGTTTCTTTCCATGCTGGGAGCGCACTCCTTTTGTTGACTTAGTTTTGGCTGCTTTGATGGAGAAAGTGGTTCAAATGATGAGTCAGTGTTCGCTGCTGAAAACACCAAACGGAAAAACAGTGTAACCTTTAGTTGTATGCGTCAACTCTAAGGGTTACGGACAGCTTTAGGCCAGTGGAACTAAAGAATCACTAGGATTTCTGTGAGGATTTGCACAGCTCAAGTGGGAATGACTGTCTTAATTCTGCAGGATTTTTATTATTTTTTTTTTAGAATTGCTAGTACAGGATAAAGAGAATTGTTCTTCAGTGCATTAAGATTGGGTTCAAAGAAAGCTACTGAATCTGTTCTGAATTACCTGTTGCCTGTTCTGGAAGAGTTAAAGCTGTCATCTTGGGTGCTATCCAGATACATTTTTTTTTTGATTGAATGTTGGGCTATGTTTGACTTGTTTGCACTTGCTTCTCTCTGGATGACAGCACAAACTATAGCTGAGGTCAGCTTTGTCTGTATTTCACTGTGAGGAGATTTCTGTTGAAAAACTCAGAGCTGTTGCTCAGATGAATTTGTACATCAACAGAATACTGTGCTGTTTGGAGAGCATCCAGAACGGAAACTTGCTTGGCAGAGTAGTCTTTGGTTGAGACTCCTGTTACCTCTTTAAAGCACAGTGCTAGTACCTGAGTCACCAGAAATGAATATATAAGCAGTCACATGAAGACTGGCTGGGCTTGCAGTAACTGGTTCTTTGAGGTCTGTGTATGTATTCCTTTTTCCCCAATGTCTCAAACTTGTCATTTGGAGTTCTGAACTTTGAAAGAATTGTTCTTGATGCCCCAACCTCCTGTTGCATGAGTTTCACTTGTCCTTCCGAGGACAGAAGGTATGCATGGGTTCATACTCACTATCAAAGGTTCTCACTTCTGGTTGCCCCAGAGCGTCGTACATGTGAGCATGTAGTGAACAGCAGTTACTGTAAGGTGAGTTATTCCTGTTCCTTTTCCTTCTGTCTGTGTAACGCTGCTGTACTGCGTCTCTGAAAAGCACCACTGCAATCAGATGACAGTTTGACATTCAAGGATATAAACATGAGACATTGCAGACAAGTAGAAAACAATCCTATGAAATTACATCCTGCTTCCTACTGGCAATAACATGTCTTGTTTTCAAACTGTTGGTCTGAATTCCTGTTTGAGGAATGTGGCATCCAGCTGGTGCATAAGCCTGTTTTCCAGTGCAGCAGTAGGTGTGAGAGGTGTGTGTTTGAGCTGAAGGATGGTGGCAAATGCTGGTTGGCTTTGGAAGAGGACACCAGGAGCTCTGCGGTTCTAGGACAGAGCAGCATTTTCCCCTTTGAATGACCATAACTGATGTTTAATTCTCCTGCTGTAAAGGCTGATTCTCATTTTCATCCCGTATCAGTAAGTTGTCCTTGTGTTTATCTTTCAGGTTTCTGAGCATGGCGAGGACGGGACAAAGCAGAGCAGATCGGAGCAGGACTTGTCACTCCCCAAATCCTAGAAATTTTAGTTCATAAAGTACACTTGCCAGTGGCTGTGGGCAACCATTTACTTGGTGTAAAGAACTTAATATCAGTATAAACTGGCTCTGGGCAGTGTCAGTGATGCTGCACTTTGAGTTGTAGCAGCTGTAATTGTGAATATTACTGAGATAGTGAAACATGGTGTCCAGTTTTCTATTGCATTTTTTCAAGTGGAGAAGTTAACTAATGGTTGACACACAAGTGGAGAAAATTGTGCATATGCCAATTTTTGTTACCTTTTTACTTTGAACTACACTGCTTATGAGATCTCATTGTTTTGGAAGAATGGCATGAACAGTCTTCAGCAACAGTTGTGATAATTGTAAATGCTCACAATTGTGCACTCTTTTCTGGTTATTCCTCCCTGGGTTTTGAAAGTTGTACACTTAAAACATTCTTAAAGTTGTTGGCTTTTATGTGCAACATACCAAGCCAGCTGACATGGTAGTAACCAAAGATTCCAGTTTTTAAGCATATGAAAGACTCTGCCTGCTTACCTGTGCTAGAAATAACAGCATCTAAAGTGAAGACTTAAGAGAAACTTAGCGACTACTAGATAATCTTTAGGACTCTGCATTAACTCTATAATGTTCTTGGTATAAAAGGAAAAACAGCATATTTGTCACGAAATTTAGTTAACATCTTACAACTGAACCTGTATGTAAGTTGCTTAGATAAATGTAATCACTGTAAACATCTATATGATCTGGGATTTTGTTTTTATTTTGAAGCGGGAACTTTTTTGTTTACAAGTTCATTAAAAACTAAAAACTGTTTCTGTAAGGAAATGAGATTTTTTTTAATTTGCCTTGTTAATTCAGTTCAAGAAATCTACATTACCCTGTTTTTAAACCAAGTTTTAAGGCCATCTATTAAGCAAAAGAGGTCACATTTCTTTCCAAATCATTTTAGACTTAGTGTTGTAACTCTTCCTCATTTTGTTTTTAAATAAATTTTGTATTTTTTCCTTGAGGGGGAAGGGGCAGTCTTGCATTTTTATAACTTGTTGTTTGAGACCAGCCCTCTATACTAAGATTGGATTATTTTTTTTAAAAGAAATGGCATCTTTTGCAGACCTGGTATTGGCAGCCTCCAAGCGTTGCCATGTCATGCATCGGCTGGACTGACTTGTGATTGCTAGTTTTGGGAAAAAATTGAATGCAGTATTTGGATGGTTTCAAACCAAGGCATTTTCTTTAAAGTTCTTGTGAAGTGGATATGACCAGATTTACTCTTGTTCTTGGGGACAGCCTTGCACCATGCAGAGTTCACATTGGTTACTGCCCCAGGCTGTCTTCCTTCTCACTTCTATTCTAGCCCAGCTGAAAGAAAGAAATACTTTTATTGCTGGTAATTCTTTAACAGTGTAATTTATTCCTTTATAGCATGTCAGAATAAATTAAAAAAAAGTCTGAAAATGCTGCCAGATGCCTATTGTGTAAATGTTGTTTGTATGTTAGCTTTTTAGACAGTTGCCATGCATGTAGCAGAGTTCCTGCTCACAGTTTATATTTTTACTGGTTGAAAAGGTCTTTCACTTCTGAAAATCATTTCTTGAGGATCATACTACTTACACTGTGCCCTCTCTGTCATCACGGAGTGATAATCTGGATCAAGGCCGCGCTCCTGTGCGGTCACTATGCATACTCCCTTTACGAGAAGGATCTGCCCTGAGAAGATGTTAAACTTTAGCTGGAAAACGTTGTGTGCTAATAAACACTTGTATAGATAATCTGGGAGTACAGGGAGGCAAAAAAATCTGCTGGGCTTCAGAGATACTGGTGCACATTGGAAACGTCTGAGTCAGAGCGGTCTCTCTTACCTGGAAGGTGGAAGAAGAAATGTAGCTCGTTCTTCCGGCTAGGATCTTTTCCTAGGTTCTGAGTGCTGCCTTGTCTGAATAAGGATGCTTATTCAAGCAAAGCCTCATGTGAAAACTGGTACGTTTCTAAGAACTGGTGTCAAGAATACTGTTTCATGTCCTTATGTATTATTTCTACTGTCTAGGCAACATGCATTGGCAGAAGGGGAAGAAGCATCAATGAAATGCCTTCTTGGCAGCTGTTTTTGGAGTGGCTGCTTGGAATTTTTTTAGCACCACTCTTTTTTTGCTTTGACATGAGGTATTCTGAAGTCGGAGGAAATAATTTGGTTTTAGGAGAAGAAATTGTTTCCTCTGTCCGTTAGATTTCCTTGTGACTTTGAGGAGGGTTGTCAAATTTTAGAAACAAAACTGCCGTTAATAAGCACTGTAAGCAAGAAAGCTCATGGAGTGTCAAAATGCTTTGGTTTTTAGTTTACAGCTGCAGGCCTTGTCCTGCAGAAGAGCGTGGAGTCCAGTCAGTCCTTTTTTACAGTGTGTTAATACTGAGTTCACTTCTGCAGAGAAGTGGGAGTTCAAACAGCCAGCTCTGTTGTGCTGCTTTGCAGAAAACCAGCCTGCAGCAGACGTGCTGAGCGATGAACCAGGCGGCAACCTTCCTGAAAGAGATGCTGTGGTACTGACACTCATTTGCTGTGTAATCTCTTTGGTTTGTAACAAAGACTTAAAACTGAAAGCATTAAAAACTATGTGGATCTTGACTTCTGGTGGCAGCTCTGCCAGGTTTTGTGTTGGGAGGTTTACTGTTACCTACTGTCCTGATGGAAAGTCAGAAACTTCTGCAAGCAGTCCCAGGCGCTTTGCAAGTGGCTATTGTAACAGGGACCTCGAAGTGCAAGAGCAACCTTGTGTTCCCTGGAAAGTGCTAGAATTGAGGTAATGGCATTAGACTGTGACAGCAGGTTCTTAGTCATCTTACTAAGCTGCGTACAGAGTTTCAAAGCAATTTATTAACCTCCTTACAGCAACTCAGAGGCGTCCTAAGGCCACCTTTCAGAGGCTTAATTGGGGTGCAGAGTGCTCTCGTATGTGCAGAATACAGGCTCATTATTTTTAACCTATTTAAGCCATTCCTTGTTACGAGCAATTGAGAGCCTTTTCTCCCATAAAAGGCTGGGAAAGGACAGACTGCTCTAGCTTTCAGTTATTGGTAACCTTCGTAAGGTCTGGCTGCCTTGCCTGCCGTTGTGCGTGGTGTGGGTATTGGTAATACGGGCTGAATTCAAGCCCTGGCTGTGCTGAAAACGCGGTCAGTCTCTAAAAGCTAGATGTGTCTGGTAGGTGTGTTCAGTGCCATCCTAATACTTTTTTTCTGATATCTATTAAATTCTATGTATGGGGGTTATTTTTGAAGGCTATGTATGACTTGTTCTGTTACTGTGGTGGTCTGCCTGTTCTCTCAGTTGGCTTTTTCAGGTGCGGCGCTTATGACTCGCAGGAACTCGTGCGTGCTTTGTGCTGCGCTTCTCCCAAACCGAGCTGCAGCAGAGGTGAAGGAAGGCGCCGAGGTCCCAGCTCTGCTTGTGGCAGGAGGTTGGGGTCGATGCCTCCCCACAGTCCTTGCCAGCTGGGATTTTTTCTGTGACCCTAAGTTTGCTTTTTGCATGAGGCTTTAATTTCTCCTGACAGCATTTGCCAATTTAGAAGATTTGTTGCTTAACCGGCTCCATCAGCCCCGTCTGCTCCTTGCTTAATTGCTGTGAAATCATCATGATTTCATATCAGCTTGATGTCATAATACGAGTTCATGAGCATGGCAGGCTCCAGACAGAAAGGAAAAGTGGGCTGGGAGGAAGAGCTGGCTGCTCTGAGCTCTAATGCCCTGGAAACCCAAGGGGAGGAAGGACGCAGAGGAAGTGCCCACCCTCCTAATTGGGCCTGAGTGGAAGGACTGCGTTCATGGCGTGTCCTAATGTGGAAATGGCTCGTTAATGTAATCCTCATTAGCCAGGGCTAAACAGGAAGGGGGGAGGGTGGTTCACATCTCTATGCAAAGAATTGAGCCTGACTGTTGTGCTCTGACACAAGGATGTTCCCAGCAGCGGTAACGAAGCTTTCCGAAGTAGAGCTGGGACCGTGTTGTCCTTGGCCACGAAGGGAAGGCGGTGTGTTAGGGAAGGCTGTGCCCACAGCACAGGGCCGTGTTCCGGCCGCCTGGAGGAACTGCAGCCAGCTCAGGCTGCTTTGCCAAGCTCAGCACTAAAGGTGTGAATCTTTCAAATTAAGATGCTAACTTCACTTTTTGCATGGTGTGAGAGATTGTCAGCTGTGACTGTTGCTGGTGCCGAATTCGGGTAGCTGGAAATTGGGAGCCTAGGGAATGTTCTCACACCAGCCTAGGGTGAAGAGATTTCCGAGCACTTTGTCCATAAAATAACTGCAAAGATGATGTAGCCCCTTCTTTCAGAGAGCAGCTTGGCAGTTAGGCATCTGGCTGCTGCTGAAAGTACCTGGGCACACTCAGTCCTAACTGCTCTGTTTTCCCTCCCCAGGAACCTTTTGTTCCTGTTGATAATGTGGATTGTTTTTTGTAAACACAGCTGGTCTTGGCTTCATTGCTTTCCCTGAGTTTGAAGGATAGCATTGATCTGCGTCGCTGGCAGAGCAGCTCTTTCAGAGCCCGGTGTGTTTGTGTCCTGAAGAGCAGGCTGCTGGCTCCCTTCGCTGCTCCCTGTTCTCTGCTGCCCTTGAAATAATGGTGAGCCTTGAGCTATTTTGCAGATGACAGACTTTGAACTTTTTTTTGAATGAAAGCAATTTGAGATCATGAGAAGACCTTGAAGGAGTGTACATGCTGTCATCCAGGGCAGACTGGCTTTTGAGCTTTCCTTGTTGCAGTCCAAGCCCCTGCGTGTGATGATAAATCCAGGCGTTATCCTTTGCAGCCCTGTAGATACGAAGGGCAGGTTCTTGACTCAGCACAATTCAGATAACCAGCAGAGGCGGGGCACTGGCGTGACTCAGCTGCGCTTTGTGGGACCTCACGGTCCACCAGAGCAGGGGCACGAGGAACAATCTTCCCTTTCCCTTCCTTGTACCCTGGGTGAGTCCCTCTGCGGCACACACCGATGCCAAACCAGCACACTGGGGCTTTTCCAAATGAGACTGTGTTTCACCGAGAACCCTGGGGGTTCAGGGCTGGTCTCGGTGTAGCTTACCCTGATGTTTGCCTTGCCCTTGCTGCTGAACATTCTTCTCCTGTGGGTTTTGTACGCTAGCTGGTAACTCTGCTTCTGGGCAGCGTCGGTAATGTTGAAAGTTCTTGAGCCCATCTCTGTATGACTGCAAGGCCTGTTGTGGCCCAAATCCTGCTGTCCCCAAGTGGGCACCGTGGGCTAGCCCAAAGCAGCTGGGGGCTTGCAGCTGACTCGGGTGTGGGAAAGCAGGTTCTTGTTGCTGGCCTCTGCTGATGGCATTTGCCAGACCTTCATCTGGTGGCAGCTGCTGGTAGGGCTTCGCTCAGGTCAGGTGGAGAGGGGCGAGAAAGTGTGTGTCTGCCTCTGTGTACGGGCAGGTACAGTCAGGCAGCAGGGGAGGGGGAAGCAGAGGGGTAGAGCTAGAAACTGGTGCGAGTCCTTTGAGCTGAGGAAAACACTCAGGCAGCAAACAGACCTGTTCCTGTGTGCTGAAGGCTTCCCCTGGCGCAGCTCTGGTTTGTGCTGAGCTCGTGTTCCTGCTCCTCGGTGCCTGCTGGCGTGGCAGCAGCTGGTGTGGGGCCAGGGCTGTTTGCAGCAGGCGTGTCTGGGTCGGGGTTACCTGCTGGGCGAAGCCTGCAAACAGCATCAGCAGTGTTTGCATGGTGGACCATGTGTTCATGTTCCTTCAGGGCTGGCGCTCACATTATGCAAGTCGGACCTTGGGTAACCTGCTGCATAGCACTGTTTGAACAGCAGGTATGGCCCGAAATTCTACTGACTCACATCCTGGAAGTGCTCGCCTTCCTTCCAGAGACCCCTTTCTTCTTGGGAAGGAAAGGCAGGGAACCCAGGTGGGGCCATTCTTCCCTTGGGCTGCCCAGGAAGCATTAATTGATGGCTTTTATTAGACGGCCTTGTGCTACAATGGCCCTGCTGTGCTGCTTGCGTCTGAGTTACCGAGCAGCATCAATAAACCCTGTTTGCGTTACACCCCTGGCATGGGGAGGTGCTGCTGCACTAAAGCTGAGCTGACGCGGTCGTAGCGAGTTCCCGGCTGGCTAGCCTGGAGCTGATAAATCCCATAAACTGATTATGGTCATAAGTCACTGCTCGCTGACCTCTCTCCCTCTCACTGACAGCTTTTTACATCTTGACCTTCCCTGTACCTGCTGGTGGGGGCTCCCAGCCGTGGGGCAGCACGGGTGGGGGGTGAGCTGGGCGGGGGGCTGCGCTCTGCCCGAGGTTGACTCGCGTGCTGGCAACCAGCGGGCGCTGGCAGCGAGTTCCCAGGAGACAGAGCACGGGCTGGGGAACTTTGATGCTGATTGGAAGTGGCTTGTTTTTGCTTCCCAACATGCAAACAGCTTGCGGGGTCTGATCTGTGCTGCGCTCAGCCTTTCGCAGTGAAAGGCTGTCGGGGTTTGTCAGCCCCTGCTCCCACTCCTGTGTCTCCCAAAACCCCGGCTGCGGGCAGGGAGGTGCGTGGGCAGGATCCCTTCGGCGGCGGTGGAGGGGTGCGATCCTGGCGCGGGACAGACTGGCTCTGTTGTGGCTGGGCGGCTCTTCCTGGGCTGGTGCTTTCAAGGAAGGAGTTGAGCACGGGTGACAAGGGACACCTGCGTGCTCGGGACACACAGTGCAGGGTGTGTTTAAATGGATTTATGGCCCTTCGCAGGGCGGGGAGCAGGGGGGGGAAGCAGATGCTCTAGCACAAGCCCGGTCCCAGTGCCAAGACTGTGCAGGCAGCTGGCTGCTCCCCTTTCCTAGAGGGCTCCGGTGTGTCCCCCTCCTTGGGAAGGCCTGGGGGAGCTGCCTGGTCCCCATTCAGGTGCTGTCCGGCCCCTGTCCCCATGCACTGGTGAGGGAAGTGTGGCACCGCCTGCTTGCCAGCCTCCCCCTTCTCCCCTGCCTTGCGGTTCCCTGGGGTTCAGTGGCCGGGCAGGCCGTGAAAGCGGAGCTGGTGCTGCTCCCCTCAGCAGGGTTGCTGGGTGACTGGTAAACACAGCGAAGGCAGCAGCGGGGGGCTGGCTGCCCTTCGTCCCCCCCTGCCTGGAACCAGGGCACAGCTGTCCCCAAGTGGAGCTTGGCAGCCAGGGTGGCAGGGAGGGGCGCTGCTCCAAGGGCAGACAGCACCGTGCCTGGGACGTGGGGAGCTGCAGCTTGGCGGTGAGAACAGCCTGCCTTGCCCCAGCCAGATGCATGGGATGTGCGGGTGACCCTCTGCAGGGCTCCTTGCCCAAGCCCAGGGGGCTGCTGGCCGCAGGAGGTGGCTTGTTTCTTACCCCAGCGGTTGGTTTGGCTGCCCAAAGGAGCTCCGCTGCCAGAGCAGCCGTTTGCTGGGCTTCCCTGGGGCTGGGCAGCCCGACACCGAGGGTCCCGGGGCTGCAGCGTCCCTTCGGGCCACGGTGCCTATGCAACACCCAGCTCACAGCAGTTTCCCGTTAGCCTCGAGGAAGCAGTTTAGCTAGAAGATACTGGAGCGAGCTGGGCACAGACAAGCCTGTCGCACACTTGGCTCTTCCTAGGTGTGGCATGGTGACCAGCCTGTGAGGTTCTAGCACGGATGGGGGCTGCAGTGGGGCTGTTGCCTCCAGTGCTGGCAGGCTGTGCCTCTGGCAGGTAATGGGAGAGGAAAGCGGTACGGGGAGCAATCCTGCTCCTCTAAATAGCTTGCCAGCTGCTGATGTTCGTTAACGTGGCTGGGCCATGGTCCTGCGGGAATGTGGGGCACTCGAGATCAGTGTTGCAAGGGAAGCTTTACGGGATGGGAAGGAATCCCAAACCCCAGGGAACGCTTTCCAAGGAAAGAAGTGCTTGTGTCCAAATCCGATTTCTAGAAGGGCAGGGCAGCCTCCCATGTGATCTGTGACGGCTTTTATTCTTTCTGGGGCTGAAGTCCTGATCTCAGCCTCTCTGCCAACGTCCTGGGAGCTAAAGGCTCTGCATCAGCTCTCTCAATGACAGCTCTCCAGCTGCCCTGGAGCTGGCTGCTGGTGTCTTCAGGGTGTTGCCCTGGTCTGGAGACATGCGTATGTCAGCTCTGGAGTGGGCTCAGAAGCGCTGGCCCAGCCCAGAGCTTGGTCCCATCTGCACCGTGCTCCCCTCTGCCCCAGCTGGGTCCTCCCCTGGAGCCGGGGAGCAGCTGTGAGCATCCGTGCTGCAGAGATGGTGCTAGAACTGCTGCGGCAGTTCTGTCTGCTCCCAGCCTGTGTGTCAGCATGCCCGGGGGGGTGGGAAAGCTGGGCTGTCCTCGGCAGGGATGGATCTGCAGGGCTTGCCCTGCTGTCCTTGGACCTGCAGCTGCATGCCAGCAGCCTCTTTGGGAAAAGCCCTGATTCGGCTAAATCCCTTATGGTTGATCTGGGGTGAAAACAAAGCAGCTGAAGCTGTAAGATCATCCTTGTGCCTGGTTGCCAGGGCTGTGACCGTGCATGGAGCTGTGCCCCAAGTGGGACTGTTGCTGGGGGACCTGCCATATCTCCTCCCCCTTTCCCCCAAGAAAAGGGATTTCTGCTTTGAGTGCACCGGGGAAGGGGGTTGTAGGTGCCCCTGTGCCAGGGTAGCAATGGTGCTGAAGGCTGGCTGAAGTGTTTGAACAGCTCTGCTGGGAGAGCCTGTGGAGGAAACAGGCGGGCTAGAGGCCTTGGCAGCGCCTGCCCAGGGCTTGCTGCCCCCTCCCCGGTCTGCTGGACCAGCTGCCTCTGCCCGCTTGGCTGACCTGCTGCTGCCGTTGGGCGCGGGCAAATGTCGGATGGTTTGTATGTTGGCTCAAAATGAGGTATTGAGAGAGACCATTTTATACCTGCTGGATAACACCCCTCAGGCTGGCTGCCCTCTCAAACCCACCCACTCAGTTTCTGGGCCCCCACGGTCCAGCTCGAGGAAATGACACCATTTTCCTTTCAGGTGGGGAGAGAATGAGCTGCTCCTTGCTTCAGCTTGCATCAGGAGGAGTGTGGTAAATCCCCAGCGTCTAGTCTGGCTTTGCCTGATAGTTGGAGTATGGAGGTGTTGCTGATGAAAAGCTGAGCGCAGCGTGGGAAGTGCTTTGGCTTAAACCGTGTGAGCTGCCACCCAGTCTCCTTCCTGCGGAGAGGCCCCGGGTGCAGTGTCTGCGCCGGCCGGGGTTGGTTCGGGGCAGCTGGCTTTCCCAGGCTCCGGAGCAGAAGGGGAGCCTGCCAGCTCGGGGCAGCGCTGTCTCCAGGAGAGATACACATCTGGCTCGCATGTCTTGTTAGATAAGCACGCTTGCTGGGTAGAACCACCACCTACCTTTCAAGCTGCCATCGAGTTGAAACACTGCTCCTGCTGTCGACAGGATTTCATCAGGCGAACACGTACTCTGATTCTTCCACCCACCAGGGAACGTCTGCTCCTGTACTGCGAGGAGGCTCCAGCTCCTGCCTCCCAGCTCGAGAGCATCGCCATGGCCCCTGGCACGAGGGGAGCTGAGAGTCTCCCTACCCCTGCTGCATGGGCTGCCCCTGCACCCACCCTGCGCCTCCCTCCTGGTCCCTCTGCCTGCATCTGAGGCACCGGGGGTGGCTGAGCCCGGCTGGTGGCAGGGGACATCTCTTTGTTGGTGGGCTCAGGAAGGAGGGTGCCACATCAGCCTGTTTCCAAACTGAGTGTCTCTTCCCTAGCGCTAGAAACTTTATGGCACTCCTTAAAATACTCTGAACTGGCTGCTTCCTGCCGCACGAGTCTGGAGCTCCCAGGCTCAGCCTTTTTCGTGCCGTGCCACCCCTAAGCAGCCAGCTCCAGTTCCTTCATTCCACTTAGCCCAGATTTTCTTCTAAATAGGTCACTCGTTAATTGAGGGCAAGTACAAAGTTGCTCTGTTTCTCCTAGTCTGGACAGACCCACTTCAGGAGCTGCAAGACCTGGGGCAAGGCTGAGTGACGAAATCCTCGCTGGCTACTGCAGCTCCAGCTGTGTTCTGCAGCCCTTTG
>VWZZ01002693.1:1420935-1438489 GCA_013399095.1 Psophia crepitans
GCGATCCCATACCTTGGTCACTGGCTCATCCGCAAGCTGTGGCTCTCTGCAGGACGGGCCATCTCCAGCCGCCGAGCCGTGGCCCCAAGAACAGTATTTCCAGGAATCCCCAACATAGTGCCTAAGGGATTCCTGGGAAAACTGGACCCTGAGGGCACGGCGACCCGGGCTCTCTGCCAGCCCTGTGCGTCCTCGCTGCCGGCCGGGCTCCGCATGTGGCTGATGGGGGATGCTGCTGCCGCATCCCTGCTGTCCCCCCTGCCATATAACGCTCCCACATCTCTGCGCAACCCTTCCCACTGGTGCCCAGAGCCAGGCCAGGGGTCCTGCGCAGACATGAGGGACCCTCTGCTGCAATGAGAAACCTTCCCACCCCATTGCTTTCTGCAGGGATCTGGAGCTTTGGGGTGAGCCCTTCCCCATCACTGGGGGGTCAGCTCTCCTTGTGTCGCTCGTCCCACTGGGCGGGGGGTCCCAGAGGTCCCCAGGGTGCGCAGTTCCTCCCTTCCCGAGCTACAGTGCTTCATCTCAGACTCCCAATTGACCAGAGATGCAGCACTGCACCTTGGGCTGGGAGACATGGAGGAGCCCGTGGCCACCTTTGCTGTGGCTGACATGCATCCATGGGTTGTTCTACAGCAAGGCTGTGTGTCTGCCTGCCCAGCCAGGGTGCAGGCAAAGAGGTTCACTCCCCTCCGGAGCTGTGCGCCTGGATCACCCGTGCCCAGCCCCAACACAACAGCAGGACAGACCTGGGCTTGGCAGCTCAGCCTGGCCCCATCTCTGGAGGGACAGAAAGGGGCAGGGATAGACAGGGGCAGTTCGACCTCTGAATCCACATACCCCACTCCAAGAACTGGTGAGGAGTTGGGCAAGAGGGTGAAGGGTACGGGAGCCCCCCCGCAGGGGGGGGGCTCGGCATAGTCAGGATGTCCCCAGGATGATATGGGGCCATGGATATTGCACAGCGCATCCCTTGCTGCCCTCTGCCCCTTCCCCACCCCAGGGGGATGAGGAGCATGTGAAAGACTTCCGCTGTCCCTCCCCACCCCTGTCCCTGTCCCCGCAGAGTCTACAGCTGGCCAGCGCCTGGGGGAGGGCTTCAGCCTCTGCTTCTGGAGCTCAGACATGGGCCAGATCCATTCCCAGGGCAGCAGGGCTGAGCTCAGCCCCTTCCCATGGGCAAGGAGCTGGGGATGCCCCCCAGATCCTCGCCCTTAGGTCTGGATGGGCTGCAGCTCGTCCAGACCTGAGGGCGAGGATCCAGGGGGAAGGAGGAGAGGGAGGACAGAGGGAGCGGCTGAGCCCAAATAACGTCTTTTGCAGGAGAATGCTAACATCCTGAGCAGAGCTGAAACACGATAAACAGACCATCTATCACAACCGTGTCCCGCCGCCGGGCCCCGGCAGCCGCGGCACTCCCAGCAGCCTGACGAGAAGCAGATGGTGCATCTCCGGTGCGAGCCCCTGCATCCGGCCCCGGCCCCCCCAGCCGGGCGCACCCAGCTGGGAACCCAGGCAGAAACCGGAGCAGAAACCACCCCGTGCAACGCACCTGGCTCCCCCATCCGTTGCCCCGGTTCTTGGTAGGGAAGCGTGGGGAAAAGAGCCCTGTGGTGCTCCAAGCTTGCAGCATCCATCAGTGAGGAACGAGCTTTGGGAGCAGCCTGGGCCCCTGTGGGGTTATCTCCACACCAGCCACGGCCAGGCCAGCTCTGAGCCCCGGCTAAGTGTGGGAACAGCCACAGCGACCCAGAGCCAGTGGAGGCTCTGCAGGGACCCTCCTGCCACCCTATGCCTTTGCAGAGCCTCTGCCCCACTGCTGGCCCTACTGGGCAGCATCCCAGCCCTGCACACGCCCCCAGGAAGGGGCCACCATGGCTCCGGCAAGGAGTGATGTGTGGCACTGCAGCGTGCCCTGGGAGCCAGCCGCTGGGAGCCAGCCGCTGGGAGCCAGCCCCCCGTGCACAACTGGGGAACAGGGGCAGGTTTGCCCGCAGCGTGCAGCTGCCCGTGCCCAGGGAAGGGGCCGGCAGCGGTGCCCGCGCTGGCAGCGTGCTGGCGTGCCAGCTCTGCCTGACTCTCGCTGCTGGCCGTGTTTCTGAGGCTCTACAGTCACCGTGCCTTCAGCAGCCTCTGTGTCCCCAGGCACTCGCACAGCTGAGCCTGTAAGACACAGAGGGTGGCCATAAGCCTAACGGTGCAGAGCTGAGCATGGAATGGTGAGGAGCCACAAGCTCTTGGGTCCCTTCCTGGGCAGCTGCTATGGGGGGCTCCTTGGGTGCTCAGCATCGCATGGGACTGAGGACAGCAATGCCAACAGCTCTGTGCACACGAGAAACCCTGCGACAGTCACCCAAAGGCCTCTCTTTGGTTGCTCGAAGCCATGTGTGCTCACAGCCCGAGGGTGTGGGGCATGTGCCCCTCTCTTGGTGGTGGCTGGCGGGTTCCCAGGCGTGTGGGGATCCCTGCCGTGGGGCCTGGGGATGGCCCCTGTCCTCTCCCTGCCATCATCCCAGCCTTGGTGGGAAAAGATATGATGGAGCCTTCTCTGCCCCCACGGCGTGGGGCCGGGAGACCTCAGCTGCCATCCCTGGGGAGGTGGCAGCAGGGGAAGAAATGCCGAGAAAGACCGGAGGAATGTGCCGGGCTGCGCATCCCACCCGGCTGGAGGCAAAACATCTGCCAGGGTTCGCCCACCCCTGCCCAAGGGGAGGTCTCAGTGGGGAGGGAGGCACCCCGGCACCCCCATCCTCCCTCCAATGTCCCTATCACATGTCCCCGAGATGGGGCGAAAAAGCCAGCGCTGCAGGGCCTGTGCCTTCCCCCTTGTCTCCATTCTCGGTTCTGTCCTGGTTTCCCGAGGAAAGGAGGCTGCCACCAGCGTGCCGTGCAGCCACCACCCTCTGCTCCCCAGCACTTATGTTGCTGCTGGGGGACCTCTGTGTTGAGGGACACCAGTGTCCCCCGCGCAGTGCCTGCCAGGAGGAGCGCTCCAGCCCCAGGTTGCTCACCCCCTCGCTCCCATGGGCACGGACACACCACACAGCTTCAGAAGAAGAAGCCAGAATAACAAATGGCTGGACCCATGGTCCTGCCGATGCTACATGGACCACCAGCCACCGCCACGTCCCCCGGCTGAGGCTCTCCAGAGGTTGCTCAGCGCATGGTGTGCGTGCCCAAGACAGTCCCTTGGCACCGTCCTTGGTCACACCAGCACTGCCTGGCATTCCCCTGGCTCCTACCCGCTGCTCACCTCCAGTCTCTGCCTCTGCCGAGCTGCTTCCCCTGCTCGCCTGCCCTGCCGCTGCCGGTGGGTGCTGGGAGGATGGGAGCAGGCAGGCGAGTGCTCGGCGGCCGCGAGCTGCCTCCGCGACAGCGCTGGGCTGAGTCAGAGCTCGGCCCTCCCCGCGGTTACAACACAGCGCCCTTTCCCCTCTCCAGGCAGGCCGCCGCTGCAGGAAATGTCCTTTTTAATAGCAGTTAGGATTTGTTTCCTCCTTGAAATTCCCCGGCCCCGCGAGGCCAGCCGGGAGGCCAGACCTGGGCTTTTGAGGGAAGCCTGAACCCCCGGGCGGGACGGCTCTGCTGTGAGCAGCTCTGGGCTGTCCCGCTCTCAGGAGGAGGGCGGAAGGCCCTGCGCGATGCCTAGTCCCATGCGGGTACCCTTTCCCCTCCTCCTGGCCCCCAAAAGCCATCAGGGCTCCATGCCTGCCCCAGCCAAGCTTTGACCCAGTTCTGGACATCAGCTACCCAAGGACCCCTGGTGTCACCACCGTCTGGCTGAGGGACTCATTGCTGGGCAGCACCAGGCGAAGTAACTCCTGCCCAAGGAACCCCCGGGTGTCTCCTCTCTGGTGACAAGGGCTGGGGCGATGGGTGGAAACATGCTCTTGCTGGAAGGACTCACTCAACTCTATAGAAATTTAAGGGACCAACCCCAGGGCAGCTTCTGCTGCCTGTTGGGTGTCCCTCACAGGCAGTGATCACACGGGGATGCTGCTCGCTGTCACTTTGCAGCATAAGCTGGTGGCAGGACCACTCCAGCACTCCTTCCCACCAGGGCCTTCCAGCTCTCCCAGCATCTCCATCCCATCCCCCATGGGCCATGGTGGCCTCTGCTGAGGAGAGGTGCCTCCTCTCTCCTTCCCTCCCTCCCTCTCTCCCTCCCTCGCCAGGACTGGTATTAAATCAATGGTTTATGAGAAAATGGAGGGGCCAAGGGAGATCCTAATCTGGTCGCAGGCTGATTAACCCTGAGTTCAGGCTGAGGTCCTGATGCTCAGCTATAAATAGCTCTGCCTTCCCTTTCCCATCCTCCCGCCGGGCTGCGGCGTGCCTGCCCTTTTATGGTCAAAAAGGCAGATTTGGAGACCGAGCGGCCCCCATCTCCCATGCTGGGGGTGAGCCAAGGGGGCCCAGGGGGATGCTGCTCTTTCTCGCTGGGTTTTGCTGGGATGAATTACAATGCCAAGAACAAAGGAGCAGGTTTGGGGGGCTGAGAGCAGGGGTTGGGTGCAGGGAGGAGCAGCATCTGGTTTGTGCTCCATCCTCCCGGGCAGGCGGCCCCTCTCCTGGTGCCAGAGTGAGGGAGGGAGAAATCACCTAATTTGGTGCCTCTGTGGAGAACCGGGCTCCTCCACACCCCGCTCCAGTTGCAGGGTGATGGCATGGTGAGGATGGCGGGATACAGCCAGGGGCAGGTGAGGCCTCTGCCGCCTCCAGGCTGCAAACACAAGCACCTAACCCTAACCCCTGATTGTCACTCCGGGGCAGGGGACAAACCCCACCATCCCCACCGGGCCACCGCCGTGCCCAGTCCCGTGACGCCATGCAGGACCCACCAGGTTCCGCAAATCCACCAGTGCTGGCCACTGTGGCAAGGGGCTGAAACACTCCAGCACCATGGAAGCCTGGCTTGGGGGTGAGAAAGAGCCTCTGGAGAGGCAGGGGCGGCGGAAGGGGTTTCGTGGCTGGAAGCAGCATGGCTAAGGAAGAGCCAAGGCACACAGCAGCACGGTCATTGCCTTTCCCACGGCCTCAGCTCGCCCCGCTCTCCCAGCCCACCAGCCACAGCCTCCCCATCCTCAGCTGGCTTCCTCCTCCCAGAGCTGCCTCCCCCTCCGCAGGGCAGCGCAGCCCCAGGCCCCCTCCCCAGCCCACCACCGACAGGCATCCTGGGGGTGTGGGCAGCCCGCCGGCAAGGGCTGGTGCCTGCTGGTGCTGGTGCCGGCGCTGGGCCACGCGGAGCGTGGGAGCGGGCACCGGCACCAGCCCTCCCGCTCTGTTTACACGTCACATTCCCAGTCCGGAGGAAGTGGTGCAGGGGTGAAGTCCCAGCGGGGACAGGCCGTCACGTCGCCGGCCTCCTGCCCTCACTGGGAAGGGCTGGTGGGAACCCAGAGCGCTGTGGGGAGAGCTCCCTGCAGACACTGTTCCCAAGTGGTGCGGGGTGGTTGTTCCAGCATCCTCCTTGCTCCCTGGGCTCTGCTTCCCACCCCGCTCTTGCACGGCTCCCAGCTGGAGCTGGCCAGAGAAGCTGTCCGAGAGGAAGCTCCTTGGCATGGCGGGCATGTAGGGGCTCACACGAGGCCAGCAAACGGCCCGGAGCCGGAGCGGGCAGGGAGCAGCAAGGCTCCCTCTTCTCTTGTGGAGGCACAGTCATGGCGTGGCTGGAGCTCTTTAAGCTGCCAGTGCTCTTGGCTGCTTAGCTGGGCTTTATCATCTTATCTCTGCTCCAGCAAGGGAGAGGGGGAGTGGGGGTGTGTGTGCAGCATCTCCTGGACATGAGAGGAGCCCAGTCAGTAAATCACTTCCCTCCGCAGGCCCCAGCTTTCCCAGCCCTGCTTGCTGCCCGCCCAGCCTAGCAGTAGATGACGCTAAAAGAAATTGCCCTAAATGGGTTGAGGTCCCGGCAAGCAAGGGAAGAGATGTGAGAAAAGGTCTAGCACAAGGGTTACATCAGCACCGATACTTGGTGCTGTTCCCCTGAAGCGCCCGCAGAGCCGGGCTCCCTGGCCCGGCAGACCCTCCGGCAGGGCTGGCTGGGGAGCGCCCCACCGTGGGGTGAGCAGTGGGGTGAGCGGGGCAGCTCCTCTGCTCAGGTGCAGTGGGGCTGGTGGGGGCTGGAGGCAGGGAATAATAAAAATGAAATTTTAAAAATAACGTTGAAAAAGGAGGGGAAAAAAATAAAAGGGCAAATCTGAGATGAGGGAACGCAGGCGTGCAGGCCAGGCTGGAAGAGAGAGCTGGTGCACCATGCACCAGCCACCAGCAAGTCAGTCCTGCAGTGAGCACCAGGGTGACCTGCTCCACCATGGAGCACCTGTCCCATGAGTAGCACAGTGGGCCCCACAGCCCTGTCCCCAGGCCCCATCCACCACCATCCCTTGTCCAGGAGAAGCTGCTTGTCCAGCTCCCAGTGGAGCTCAGCCCAGGGAGGGAGAGGCAGCACTGTCATTAACGTCTTGGCCTGGTGTTGGCCCCATGGCTGGGACATCCCTGTGATCTCAGGACGTTTGACTGCCTGGATACTGCTGGCTGGCACCCACAGACCCTGCCGCTCTGGTGCGAGGAGCCTCAGGCATCACCGCCGTGTCGCACCTCCCCGCAGCTGCTGGGGAAGGGACTTAACAGAGCTGTCACATCCCCATCCGCACAGCCTCAGCCGGGGCCGCCCCCCCAAGCTGCACGGGGGGCAGATTGCCAGGGCAAACGGCACTGCCCGCGGGGCAGGACGATGTCCTGCAGGGCTGGCCCTGCCTGGGCAGCCCCACCAGCACACCGCCTCCCAGCACGCTGACCATCTCCTGCGGTCCAGCACTGCATGGCACCATGCATCCCTGTTTTGGGGACAGCAGGACAGGGGACATGTTGGTGCTCATCTTCTATGTCCGGGCAGGCTGACTGCCTCTTGTGTGCTGACTGCACACGTTTGTTCACCTGCCTACCTGGCAGCTCTACACAGCGTACACCTAACGTGGGCACAGGGCTGGCCCCAGGGGCTCGCCAGCCCTCCAGAAGGCCCCTCGCCATCCCCACGGACGGTGTGACCATCCCCGGCTTGTCCACCAGCGCAAAGCTTCATCCCTCACCTCCACGGGGCAGCAGGACAACCCTCGCTCGCAGCGGCAACCCAAGCTGCACCGGCACCACGATGGGCTACCACAGTGCAGCTCTGCAGAGGCTGGCTCTGTCCCGATGCCACTGCTGCTCCCTGCCCCAGGCCAGCGCTGGCACAGCCACATCAGCTCCATGCTCAGCTCTGCCTGCTGCACAGGCTGAATGTGCAGTGGAGATTTGGCTGCTGCAGCCAGGAAGGGTCCCTGTCCACCCCTGGGGCTGCCCAGGGCACCCACTGGTCCCTCTCCCTACCCAGGCTGGCATCACTGGGGTGCGGGACAGAAAAGCCCAGTACCCCCCAGGTAACTCTGTCCCTTGCTTCGCGTGGGGTCTGACTCCAGCCTCTGCCCTCCATCTCCATGGTCATGTCAGACAAGCCCAGCCCGACACTTGCTGTCCCTGCCCCGATCCAAAGGGATAGGGTGCCGAGAGGAGCTGGGGGAGTACCTGTGCCTGGGGGCAGTGACCCCCTTGGTGGGTGGTAGGGGAGGAGCAGGTCCTACTCCCCTGTGTCCTCCCTGAGTCTGGCTGGCGGGTGCTGCCAGTGGGCAGATACTGCCCCAGCTCCATGGGACATCCCCAGAGCGGGGCAGGCAGCACGTCCCCACCATCCCGGGGAGGTTAGGGCCAGGGCTGAGATGATCCCTGTGAATGTGCCTGGTCCTGGGCATGCAAAGGGGTTCGGGGCTCAGAATTGGTGAGTGCTCCCCCAGCACCCCCCAGCCTGCAGCCGCAGGACATGCGTTGGGCTTCATACCCCTGGCTGGAGCCTCCCCCCACGCAGGATTCGCTCTGCTTTCCTCCTCTGTGTGTGCTCCTGGCCAAGGTCAAAGGATGGTGCAATGGCTCCAGAGCTCAGATTTCCAGCCTCTTGCCTCATTGTTTGCTGCTCCGCTCCGGCTCACTCACTAACACAAGCTTTTGGGGCTTCTGCCCCGCACAGGTTAAGGTGCTGGCGCTGCCCCACGGAGCACCCTGGGGTCCCCAGCCCAGCCCTCAGCCCGCTGCTCTGCCCACACCGCTGCCCGCAGGATGCCCGTGCCACACCACTGCCCATCGCCTTCGCCAAGGCATGGCAGGGACTGGCTGTGCGCAGCCCTCACCTGCCAGGAGGCAAAGCGTGGGGTGGGCTGCTGGTACGGATCCGGTCACCACGGCCTTGTTCAGCAGGAGCCATGGGGGCTGCACTGCCGGGCCTTGGGGCACCGACTCGCCCCGGCTCAGCCCCAGGAGGGGAGCAGCAGCAGGACACTGGCAATGAGCAAAGGCAGGTTTCACTGGGGTATGGAGGTTCGGAAAAGCCTGATCAGCAACAAGGCTGGTTTTTGGTTAGAAAAGAAAAGGAGACCAAGAAAAGAGAAAAAAAAAAAAAAAAAGAAAAAGCTCTTAATCATATCCAGACTGCCTTTTGACAAGCGTGGAGGGAAATGCCACTCTCTGCAGCAGCCACCCAGAGCTGCAGCCTGTCTAGACACAGCCTTCCCCGAATTCCTGCTGATAACTGCTTGGGAAATCTTTGGCGGAGGCGTCTGCCTGTGTTTGTTGGGGATTAACTCCTCTCCTGTCCGACGGCAGTGGGGAGGTGACAGTGCTGCCCTTCAGCAGCTGCCACTGGCAGGGTGCTGCGGCCAGCGTGCAGGGCTCGGGGAGCTGGGGCAGGCACAGGGCGAGGGCAGGATAGTCCCGTGCTGGGGACACAGGCCGTGTCGCACCAGTGGGTCCCCGTTCCCATCTGCAGCATCCCAGCACCGAGATGCTGCAGCTGCCCCGGGAGCGGTCAGTGGCAGTAGGAAGCTCTTGAGGCACAGCAGGATGGGAACAGACTGGGATCGTGGTTGCCACAGCTGCCCTGAGAGGTTGCAGTGCCCTGGTTACTGTCACTGTCCCTTTGCAGAGGGATGCACAGCCCACATGGGAGCTTGCACCCCCAGGGATGGCATTGCACCCTGGCTGCACCCACCGTCCTTGTGCCGGACCCGGGTGACAGCTGGTGGTTGTCCCTGTGGCGGTGGGAGCTGCCCTGCAGAGGAAGGAGGCAGGGGGATGTGGCAGCTTGCTGCCACGTGCCTGCGGGGCACGGTGTCCCCAGGTGACCCGCTGGGAGGGGACAGTCACTGTTGGCGCCCTGGGAGGGGAGGGACAGTGCGGAGCCAGCCATAACCCAGACAAAGGCAGTGCTGCCTCTGTGAGGGACCCTGCGGAGAGCCCTGGGGCGCCTTTGCAAGGCCTAAGCTCAAGGCTGTCTAGGAACGAGCCGGGTCCGTGCCCTCACCCTGCGCTGGGCCCGCAGCCCAGCCGCTGCCTGCTGCTCAGCCACGGGCTCCCGCGGGCGACCACGCTCAGCAGCCACTGCTGCAGCTCTGTGGGGACGAGGGTGCAGCAACCATGCGCCCAGGGAGCAAGGGGGCTGGGGAAGCGCCGGCGGCTGGGTGCACGCCAGCGGTGCCGGCCGGGTGCTGTGGCCAGGGGGGCAGAGCAAGGCAGTGGCACAGGCTGGGCTGGCATCAGGGTCCTGAGAGCTGCGCGCTGCTCCGGGTTGGCACGAGCATACTGGGGAGGGTGGCTTCAGCACCCTGCAAGGTGCTGGCAGTGAGCCCCGGCCCCATCCCCTCCCCAGCCTGCTTTCCCCCAAAAGCGGCAGCAGCACGGCTGGCCAGAGGAGCCGAGCAAGCAGCCCGTGGCCCCTGCCGCATGCGGAGCCCGCCTGCCAAGGCTCGCCTCCGGCTTCCCGTTTTTTCCATCCTAGATGTACACAGAGCAGAAAGCAATTCCTCCCCCAGCCCTGGGAGGGCCCTTCCCGGCCTCCAGAAAGCTGGACAAGCCCCACCAAGCCCCTCTCCCATGTCCCTGCTCCTTGGGAAGTGCGTCCGCGCCTTTGGGGTGAGGACACCCCTGCCTGCCTCCCTGCAGCCGGGTGGGCTGAGCGTCCCACGGCTGGCAGAGGGGGATGCTGAAGGAGCCACGCTCCTGCCTGCCTGTTCCTGCCCACACCCAGGGCAGGCACTGGGCAGAGCAGGAGCACCCACGCTGCCAGGGGGTCGCAGCACCAGCCACCCCTCGTCCCTGTCATCCCTGCAGGCAGCCACCCCATGCACGCAGCGCACCCATCCACGCGCCCACCCGCTCGCTCCATCCGCAGGCACCTACCTGCCGCCCCACAACTGCAGCAGGGCGCTGCAGGGACATGGGCACATGCCCAGAACCTCCTCCTGGCACATTATAACCTGCCACTGGGACCCCGGCGCTGCCAGCCGGGCTTTTTTAAGCGGCTGGCATGGGAGCCGTCGGTGAAAACTCCTTCCAGGCTGCTCAGAAGCTGGAAAACCTTTTTCTTTTTACCTTATATGAGCTACAGGAGGAGGCCAGGCTGCCGACGGGCACCGCTGTCAGGGGCGCCGAGGGGATCCATTGGCTGGGGTGCCGTCACGTGGCCCCGCTGCCGCGACCCGCCGCCGCGCAGCCGAGTGTTGCTTTTACCCCCTAAGGAAGGGCTGCTTGACAATTTTCATATTTCTTCTAAATTTGGAGATTTCAGACAATGCTGGGAGGCTTGGCTCGGGATGCCAGAGGCCCATGTGGAAGTCATTAAGTCGGAGAGGGGGAGCGAGGGAAGGAGGGCTGGGGGGAGCAGGGGGGAGGAGAACGGCCAGAGCTGCGCCGGCTGCCAGCGACGCGCCTGGGAACCTGGGCCATCTTCCCCGGAGAAAGTTGTTTGCAATAACCGACTTCCTCCCGGTCCTGGGTCCACGCACAGCGGGACGCGCATCCCACTGCCGGTGGGGCGGGGGTCCGGCGGGGCAGGCTGGCCGGGGGGCCGGGGAGCTGGGGCGGTGCTGGCGGCCGGCCCGGCGGCTGGGGGGAGGAAGCGGAGATGCTCCTGGCCTGGCTGGAGGTGACTCGTGATTCCCATTACTTTGAAAAGCTCCATCTGGCCTGGGAAAAAAGGCGTTCCTGCAGCCATGGGGCTCTCACCAGGCTGCCCGTGCGTGCGGGGGACATCCAGCCCTGCGGGCGGTGGGGAGACCCCTGAGTGCCACGGGGTTGGGACCCCCACGGGGCAGTGGCGCTGGGGCCAGGGCTGCGCAGGCCAGGCACGCACAGTGCTTTTCCTCTGGTTTTAGTGGCACGGGGAGCCGGCGTGGGAGCTCCATCACCGCAGGGCTGCATCGGCCCCGGCCCCTCCCAGCCCTGCGTGGACCATGAACCCATGTATGGCCTCCAGCCGGCACCGGGGCTCCGGCAGCGAGCAGCCACTTGGCAGCTCAGGAGGGAAACACCCGGCACCGAACCGCCGCCTTCCGTCGGTGCCGGCAGGGAAGGGGGTCACCTCTGCTCCGGAGGCTGCCCTGCCCGGAGCCCCTCCAGGCGATGCGGCTGTTTGCAGGGCTGCGCTGGGCTCTCCCCCCCGCAGCAAAGCCGGCAACGGAGCATGGGTTGAAGAGAGGAGGAAGCAGCTGCTGTGGCGTCCTCTGCAGCAAGCAATAACGGAGCTTGTCCCCCTGGTTTTCCCAGGCGGTGTCACTCCCTGGGGGGAGCAAAGGGCTGGTCTCTGGGGTTTCCTGCCCTGAGAGGTCCCTTGAACCATGGGACAGAGCTTGGTCGCAAACCGTGCATGGGCACGGCGGCAGCAGTGGCTGCAGAGCACTCCAGTGCCTGGGGACGTGCACACGCTGCTGGCCTCGGGGGGGACAAATGTGGCGTAAGAGTCTGGCGGGGCAGGACTTCCACCAGCAGCACATCTCAGAGGCACCAGGAAAGCGTCTGCTCCCACGGCGTGAAGGGGAGAAAACAGCTCGGGAGATGGGTCCTACTGTCCCCGGACCTCCGAGCGTGGGAGCTGGGGACAACCCCAGAGCCAGGACCAAGGTCTCCCTGCTGCCACGCCAGGCTTTGTAGAGAGTGATACAAGAGCATCTGGCATCCCACCCCCGCCAGCTCCACGCACCGCCTCGCCTCCGCACTGACGCCTCTGCTACAGGAGCCGAGTGTCCCTGCAGCGCCGCTGAGGTCCCCCAGACACCCAGCGATCCCTCCCCACTCCTTCCACAGGGCCGGGGGGATGCGTTCTGTGCATTGCTCCCTGCAGACCTCACCCCCACCATGCTGAGGACGTGGCCAGCCATCAGGCCCCCCCGCTAGCCCTGTGGCCCTGCAAACTGAGTGGCCACCAGCCCAGCCCAGCTCTGGACGGCTGCAGGCATCTCTGGAGGGTCAGAGCTGGAAACGAAGCCCTGCTGCCTGTGGCTGGCACAGAGATGGGTGCTCAGTGCCATCCAGCTCACCTGGTGGAAGTAGAAGAAAGCAAGCTGGCAAAGCCAGCTCTGGACTGGGTGGCCTGGTTTTGCTCAGCTGCTGGAGAAACACCCACTGCTGGAAAAAGGAGTGTGGTGGCCACCTTGGGAGTTTATGAGCTGAGGAGGAGAGGTAGCGGCTGGCCATGCTGCTGCGGGGCAGCCAGCCACACAAGCCAGCTCTGGGGACGGGGCCGCAAGGGGACAGTGGGGAGTGAAACAAGTGCGGAGGGGTTGTACCAGCAAGAGGGCTCAGCCGAAGGATGGGGTGAGTCCTCCAGGAGGCTGCCGTCCTGCCAGCCGCAGTAAAGGAGAAGCAGGGAACCGGGCTGTGGTTTTTGCACCACTACACACACTCTCACGTGCACACGTCCACATGTCCCCCACCCCAGGCACCCTGCAGCAATGAACACCGCAGCCAGGCCATCACGAAACAGGCAAACGTAGGAACCGCCGTGTGTTCAGCCCAGCTCCGTCCTGCAGTGGGGACTGCAGGGCTGGCAGGCCAGCGCGGCCCGGCACGGCTCAGGACAAGACACAGGAAAGCAGCCACCAGCACAGCCCAGGGCACGCTCAGCACCTGCCAGGAGAGCAGGGACTGAACCTGCCAGCAGCGTGCCCAAACTCTGCCGGGGGAGAGAAGCGGCTGATGTCCTCCAAGGAGCCAGAGGTACGTGGCCAGGAACATAAAGGACTTCCCTGGTGCTGCTGGCAGCGGGCTAGGGGGAAAAAAACCCTGCTTGTTTCAGTCCCTGCACACACACACAGATCCAACAACCCCAAGGCAGGAGCAGCCTTGATCCCGCCACGTCCCAGGAGCAGCCGGCTCCCAGCAGGTCTGCCTGCAGTCACGGGGCACAGGGCTGAGCCCAGCCTAGGCTGGGTGTGCGAAGGGAGCATGGCCCTGCCACTCGCTGCCCCGCAGCAGGGACATCCCTCTCCCTCCGCTGCAGGCAAGCCCTGGTGCATGGCACAGAGCTAGGACAGCACGTGTGGCATGGCCTCAGGACACCCTGGGGCTCCTCCCTGAGCACGGAGCCCTCCCACGCCGTGTCTGACCCCGGTACCCCTCGCTGTGCTGGGCACCCCATGCCCGCAGGTACCGAGCTCATCCTCACCCCGTGCCCCGGGAGCCCAGCAGCCTCCCGGGGAGCTGGCACGGAGCTGGCATCTCCCGCCGCCCCCCGTCCCCTCTCCGCTCTGCGTGGCCATGCAGCCCCTGCTCTCGGTGGGCTGGCTTTGAGTGAAGCACAGCTAACGGCTGCCATCAAACAAAACCTATAATTAGAAACCAGGTTTCCTAAATGAAATGAAAAATGTAACGTTAGCCTCTGTTTGTTCGCTGGATGCTGCTCTCTTGTTCCATGACCCGCAGAGGTCGTGCCCCGTGGTTTCTGAGAAGCCTTAATAAGGTAATGTTTAGGAGGTTACTATCTTTACAACTCTTGTCTTATTACAGCTCCATAAGAAAAACATTTGGGGCAAAGCAGGATTCCTCGGAGCGGGTTTGTTTGTGTTACTCCTTCGCTAAGATGCTGCCCAGCGGTCCCTCCTCACAGCAGATTCAGTTTCAGTATCTCCACGAAAGCTTTTTTTTTTCCTCGCCCCCTCCCGCTGCCCGGCAGCCCCTTTGGCTGGGTGTGAGGGCCCAGGCGGTGCGGGGCAGCCGGGACAGCCCCGCTCCCACCCCAGGCAGGGGGTGAGGGGGCCGCTGGCTGCCAAGCATGCACCGCAGGGAGCGGCAGAGCAGGAGCCCCCAGGCAGGCTCTGTGGGGTGGCTCCCACCGTCCCGAGAGCCCTGGGAGCAGTAAAAGAGCCCCCTCTCCTGCAAGCCCCGCTAACATCCAAACACACCAAATTTACAGCCTTTTCATCTGCTGCCCGACACCGGGGGGCTGCTGGGGGGCAGGTGCGCGTTTCCCAGCCCATATATTATTACACCCGACAGCGGGCAGGCCCTGCCTCCCTCGCCCCCGTGCACGCGCTGTGTTCCTTGCAGGGGCAGGACGGTGTGATTAATGGGCAAGCTGGGCTGGAGCAGCTCTGAAGGTGACCTTCAGGAGTGACCTGTGCTGCTTTGTAAATCCCTTCTCTCCACAGACTGCTAACACAGTGGCACATAGGAGCAGGGGATGGGGACCACAGCAAGAAACTTTCTGTCCTGACTTCAAACCACCAGTTCCCACCTGGTGATGACTCCCCAGGAGCTCAGGGGTCCCAGCGTGTGTGGCAGTGGCCCCATGCCCAGGGCCGTGGGGAGGAGAGGTTTGACTTGAGCACGACTTGCCAGAGCAGACGTCAATGCCTCCGCCGAGCTTTCCATTTACCTCGTCCCTCCGCCTTGCCCTGGGAAACTGGGAACTTGGATGTCTGCCCGCAAGCAAAAGCCACCAAAGCCCTAAAAATAAGAGACTTTCTCCTTCCAGACCTGGAGGGCATCACTGCCCTGGAAGCACGTCCCTGGAAGCTCCCTCTGGCCCCATGGCCTTGCAGGGAGGGCAGTGGGGATGGCTCCAGGCTGTTCTGTGTGCCCTGCATGGGGCTGGAGGGCCAGCCCCTCCTGCAGCCAGGAGCCAGGATGCAGAGGACATCCTGACAGGACCTGTGCAATCCAGCACAAAATGCAGCCACCCCTCCAAAGTGTTGATCAGGGGTTGGTATTCAACCACCATGTTTGCTGGCTTAGGCTGTGGGGGGAAGCAAAACCAATTTATTTGGAAATAGCATTGCCTGCCTGTGCTCTGAACTGGTGGGCAGTGGGGCACAGCCAGTACGGGCTGAGGCCAGGAGCCCAAAGGGCTGGGGAAGGCAGGAAAGCAAGCGCGGGGGCCATGGAGGGACCAGGGTATGGGACCAAGTGCCCATCTGGCTTGGCAGGCTGAGGGAACCCATGCCCAGGCAGTGCTTTGGTGGTCCCTGCAGCCTCCCTGCCTGGAGGAGACCATGGCTCTGCCCTGCTCTGTCCTATGGGGAGCTGGGGGCCGCCCCATGCACAGCACCCAGAGGGGTCCTGCTGAGATGAGAGTCTGTCCCGGCCATGCCCTCACGCCAGCCCCTCCTGTCCCCACACTGCCGCCAGCCAGGCATGGGGCAGCAGGAGCAGGGAGCCACCAGGGCAGCGACCCGCACGGGCGCCGTGCCGTGCCGGGGCGGAAGGAAGCGGGTGTTTCCAGCACGGGGAGGGGGAGAGCAGGCTTTTTCCATCAGGTGCTCTGTCTCCAGGAGCAGAAAGCAAAAGAAAACAAAAGGCAGGAGAGAAGCAGGGCAGGAGGAACCTGCGCGTCTGGATCGTGTAACCAGCGACGTGCTGTAAACGCTGGGCGGCTGATGGATGCGCTGGCGGGGCTGTGGCAGGATGTGCTGGACACGCACCCTCCCTCCCACCCCGCCGTGCCGGCNGTGCCGGCGCTGCCGGCAGCCGCTCTCCCGACGCCTCTGGCCTCCCATGAGCCTCCTGCCAGGGGGTGGCCAGGACAGGGTACTGCTGGCCCAGCAGCCCCCAGCCCTGAAGAACAACCCTGAGCAGCTCTGGCTCCCGACGCCGAAGCCTGGCTGTTCTCTCGCATGTGCAGTCCCAAGGACGTGATTTACAGACAGCCCGGAGCATCACCCAGCTCCCCACCCCAGGAGGCAGAAGGGCCGCCAAGACAGCCGGATTAGGGCTATATAAATAACACCGTCTTCTGAGGCAGAACCCAGGCACAGCAAGACCCTGGGCTGCCAACAGCTCTTCCAGCCCCTGGCATGGCCACCACAGTCACCCCTCCTGCCCGCGGCAACCCGGGGCAGCTCCACAGCCGCAGCGCCCGCATAAGGCGGTGCCCCTTCCCTCCCATGGGAAAACCCTTCCCAGCCAGGGTGGGGACTTGGGACAGCGCCAGCGTCATGGGGACAAGGAGGGGATGGGTCCCTGTCCCGTGGGTGGATGTCCAGGGGAGGGCACCCACCCTGCGTGATGCCAGCAGTGCGTTCCTGGCTGCCCTCGCCAGCCAGGCTGTGGTTCTGTGTTTACGCAACGGCAGGAACCAGCAGAATTAAGCACTTTTTGTTTTGCCCTTTTTGGAGAACGGGGAGATTTAATTCCCACCAAACAATGTTCTTTTTCCAGCAAGCTTAAAATAAGCCTTTTTGGCCCGGGTATCTCTGGAGCCGCTCACGTGCTGAGCAGGCCTTTGTGCAAATATGGATGTGAGCATCACGCCGGTGGCTCAATGGGTGCGACCTGCTGGGGGTGGCGGGGGGGACTGGGACAGCCCTGTGCTAGCTGCCCGCACCAGCGGCCTCGGCCCCAGCCCTCCCCCCTGCCATGGGCAGGNTCCCCCCTGCCATGGTGCCGGGCTGGCTCGGGCCAGCTTGCTGGAGCACACTTGGGTTTGATGAGTGGAAAACGTTGCTCCTGCAGAGATAGGAGGTGCCGCGACTGTGCCCGAGCCTCCTGCCGGCCCCGGCCGCCTGGCCCGTGGGTGGGTGTGTGCTGAGGTGTGCTGGGGACCCGCACACCCCGGGGATGATCCGGGCTTGGGAGCAGCCCGGTGCCCGGAGAAGCTGCCATGCTGCAGGGCATGGCAGCAGCAGTGGTGCTGCCCACTGCCCGCCACGGGTGGGTGGTGGGGTCTGTCAGTGCCCCCCACCCCAGCAGGGACATTCCTGCTTGTGAAAAAAAGCAAAAAGCTGTTTTGTGCCAGTGTAGGAGCTGTGGTCTAACCCCCCCCGTTCCCTCACCTGCGGCCACCACTGTGTGCTCTGCCACATGCTCCCTGGCCAGCGCATCCCTTCGGCGCAGCACAGCATGCCACGGCCACCCTGCATCCCTCTGCCCTGAGAGCTCGGGCTCAGCCGGGAGCGTGGCAGTGGGTTCTGTGATGGATATCCTGGTAAATGTGCACCAGGACAGGCAGAACCTGTCTTCATGGGCCCTCCCACCCTGTCTGGGGGCCTGTTCCCACTCTCCAGGCTCTGCTTTCCACCCAAGTTTCCCGTGACACTGGAGCGCTGTGGTGGGGAGGTAGCAAGGATGAACACATGCACCATAAACCCAACAGCACATCCCCTCTCCCCTCTGGGTAACACTCCCAGGCAGCTGGGGGGGGTGGTGGTTCCAGCCCTTCCCAGCCACCCGCACCCTTGCCTCCCCCTGCGGG
>VWZZ01002693.1:1446731-1461807 GCA_013399095.1 Psophia crepitans
CGGCCCTGGGAGCCCCGAGCGGCGGCGGCGAGGCGAGGAGGAGCAGGGCGAGCGCGGGGAGGGGAGCGAGCTGCGCCCAGCATCGCACTGCCCCCCGGCTCCGGGGAGGGGCACAGGCAGCACCAGAGGCACCGCAGCGGTACTAAAGCAGGCCCTGGAATAACTTATCGCCCAGCACTCGTTCTCGGAGAAGGACACTGAGGGTCCGAGAAGACCCTCCATATCCAAAACTGCTGGGCGTGCCACACAAACGACCCCGGCACAGCCACAGCGAGGGTCCCCAGTGCCCCGTGTTCCTCACATGCTGGCCGTGCATCCAGCAGGATGCTCAGGGGGATCCCACGTGCAATCAGCCCCATGGCGAACCAAGGGCCCAGACGCAGGAGCTCCCTCCCTGCACCTCCTCTCTTCTGCTGCAAGCATGGGGGCTGCGACGTAGCACAGTACTCTGCCCAACTGCCGCCGGAGCACGTTTTCCACGTGCTCACTCTGCACACGGGTGACGGCACACAGCGGTCAGTACCCGGCTGGGGGAGCTGGCTGGGTCCTGTGCGGCTCACGCATCAGCGGGGGCGTTTCAAGCTTGCGCTTGTACTTTCTGCCCTGGGCAAAGCAAGGTGCCCAACAGCAAGGAGCTTGTGCCATGGGAATCCCATCTGGGAGCCTGCTGCTGCTCAGATTACAAAGGATAGCAAAGGCTGAGTAAAACCTCTGGAACAGGTACGACATGTAATTACAGACCCAGAGCCTGCTGTAGCCCGGGGCTGGCTCCGCACCAAGTGACAAAATTTAGTTTGAGAGTCCATCATCTGAACCTTCTCTTAGGAAGAACACAACACAAGCACAGGCCCCCTCCTCTCCCCAGCCAGGAGCCGCTTCAGGGTTCCTGCGCGGGGGAGCACGCACAACCCAGAAACTTGGGTGAACGTTTTGGGAGGGCACAGACAAAAACTACTGTTGCTCAGTTCACCCAAATCCTTACAGTGGGCAGTATCAGCCCACCAGCACGGGGAGACGACGTTCCCAAAGCTACTTAAAACCCAGCACACAAATATCTTTGCAGCATGCCTCAGGTTTTAACAAGCTCTTACTTAACCAGCCTGATTTCACCCTGGCCGTGGGCAACAAGAAATGTGGCTGTACGTGCAGCAAGGCTCCGAGGAGTCTGGGTCGGCCCCGCTCACGATGGCCTCTCTCACGGCAGACCGTGCCCTGCTGCAGGCTCTGCAATACCGTGCCGCAAGCAGAATGCTTACGCTCACCGGCTCGGATGCTTTGCTGCAGATGGCGGTGGCTGCGGTTTGAAAACTCCCAACTCTCACTGTTGCTGCAGAGAAAAACCAGCAGAGCCAGAAATTAACTAACACGGCAGCAGGCAGCGCTATGTCCTGGTCTAGGCTGGTTAGCCGAGGCCGAGCAACTCTGTCACAGCCAACACGGGGCAATGCCCACACATTTTAGCCAGAAAGAGCCCCTCTAATGGGACATAACCTCTGCGAACACAAGGGGACATTGCTGGCAGCACAGAGAGAGAGATCTCATCCCATAAAGGCCATTTGTAAGTGGTCTTTTGCAAAGGTTTTTTCTAGTGAAAGTGCGCAGGGGCATTCAGAGCTTCAGGAGAGGGCGGCAAGGCCCACCGGCATGGCACCAACTGGTACGAGACCAAGGCAAAACCTTGGCAAAAAAAAAAGAAGGAATGGAGGCCCAGCTATTTCTGCAGAGGATGCGGGAGGGGAGAATGAGATCTGTTACAATGCACCCCTACAGAGAAAGTGTGTTCTCTTCTCCAACAAATCCCCAAAATCATCATAACCCGCCTGTGGGTACCGCAAACGTTAACACACGCGTTACGCCATCTGAATGGAGCTGCCACCCAGCACGCCTGCTACAACAGCCTGGCACAAAAGGGCAAACCCAGCAAAGCCAAGCTGTGAGAGAACAGACTGGCAAAAATAAAACCAGATATGACGATTTCAACTGTTAGCAGAGTTCTGCGGAATGAACCACCACCAACGGCTGGCAGACAGCGTTCCCCTACTCCGTGTCCGTGAGCGGACTTACCGGGGACAGGGAAGCGCCAGAGATCAACGCAGCCGGTCAGTTTATCAGTGCAGAAATCCCCGACAACTCACCTGCGTGAGGAAAGATGACACGCACACGCGCGGGCATTTCTGGGAGTCCGCCTAAAGCACTGTTAATAAAAGTAACAAATAAAGTTAAAAAAATAGAAGTTAACAAAGTACTGCCACGGAATATAGCCCTTATTTTAGGTAATCGGAGCAGGAACAGTGAGAAACCTTTCAGCCCACAGTCCCACCCAGTTACAGTGGCAGCTGGAATGAGCAGCAGGTTGGGGCAGGGAAAAAAGGAAAAAGCAACTGCAATTTTTTTTCTTTTTTTTTTTTTTAATTAGCAAATGGACAGTATCTGGACAGCTAAAGGAAATCAGCCCTTTCCAACATTAACTCAAATGTTGTTGTCAATTACTGGCACCACTCCCACATTTCAGTCTTTGTCTTTCATACAGCCAGAACCTTTGGGTAAACAAAGAGCACAGAAACACAAAAAAAACCCCAACCAATATATACAGGTTTCCCACCAACTAAATGAACTTAGATTTTTGGAGATTAGCAACGCTTTGTTCATTTGACTTTGCAAGTAATATCAAAACATCTGAAGTTTTAAAATAAAAAAATACTACAATATTCACAATATAAAACTTAAATACATTTTTTTTAAAATTAAAGGATTGCTAATAGCTATTGATTTATCACAGCTGTCTCTTTCAACAGAAGCTCTGCTGATGAAGCACTGAGAATCTAAGGTTCACAAAGCAACATTCACATTCTGCACCGCTCCTGGTCAGTTAAGACACTGCCACGCTCGTATGACAGTGCGACCGGAGACTCCTCCAGGAGTTCAACTCAAATACATCCCACTGACGGGGTACGGCAAGGTCACAGAACAAGGCAAAAGCCCACGCACAGCGGGGCTGCCCGAGTGTGGAAACACAGGTCCATGCATCGCCATCGCACGCACACCTTATCTAGTTGTCTGCATTCCCAGCTCGAGCTCTTCGGTTCATGGCTGGGCAAACGGAGTGGAAATGACTAAGAGGTACAGGACACTTCCTCTCCTCTGCTATTCCGTCCCCGCTAACGGACTCCTGTGTTTTAGTAAATAGTCATTGAATAAAGTGACTGGAGAGAAAAAGCTCGTGGGTCAGTCTCCTCGCTGGTGTCACCCTGCGGAGTGCAACGGAACCGCACCAAAGGGGACTCTGCCCCACCGTGCTGGGTGTGCAAGCTTTACACAAACCGGGCAGACAAGGCAGCAACAACCCACAAAGGAGAAATTCAATCCACCCTTATGCAATCTCACCCACGATAAAAGAGATAATTAAGTGTGCTTGAAAGGCAAGAAAATCAAATTTTGCCTAGGAAATCTGGATTCTGTGATGGAATCCAGGTTTGGTTACATTTTCACTCCACCATTCAGAGGAAGCAGAAATCAGGACAAACAACAGCTACAGTATTTATCTCTTTGGTAACTTCTGTAAAAGTCTCTAAGCAATGGGTGTATCTTACAGTAATCATCATAAAAGCCTGATAAGATCCTGTAGAAGTTTCATAGACTGAAAGCAACCGGGGTATGAACTGAGAAAATAGTTTGCCCAAAAATCAAACAGGGCCAGTGGGACGGTGAGAAAGACTGCACAGGAACTGGATCCCTCAGATTCCCGCCCTAGCCACAAAACAGTGCCTCAGTGAAAGCAGATCCCGGACACGCGAGCCGAATCAATAACCTCTTATTACAGACAGAAGGTCTGAAGTGCATTGTCGGGTACTTCTTTAAGGCAAAAATGGGTGAATACTAGCTGAGGAGACAGGCAGGCTTGGCAAATAGTCTGAAGGTGGACCAAGTAGCTGGAGTATACTTTCACAGTCAAGTGGCTCCATGGGTCAGTTTAAAGAGGATTAGGATCTCATCACTTCTGGTCACACCCTGCATTTAAATCCAGCTCAGGTAAGCTGCAGCCTTTCTATGACAGAAAACTATCTGTTCTGTAAGATGCTTTTGTTTTTGTTTAGTTCCTTATAAAGTTTCACATTCAAAATTAGTTTCCAAAACCAGCTCTCCTCTTGTACTGCAAAAAGACTCAGCTGATACAGCAGGGGCTGAAAAGGCAGCAGAGAAACCAACGGCTCCTTCCCGCTGAAGACGTGGTTTCCTCAGAACAAGCCTCTGTCTTGAGGCAGAACGGCAAGACTTGCATTGCCACATTTCGTATTTGACCTGTTCGTTGTCTTGAGTAACAGCGTAAACTGGTGACCCAGCCAACATGCAGACCAGCAAAACAGTGAACAGGAAGTCCTGTATAACTCTGAAATTGCCAACAACGCGATAAAACAAGACCACTGAACAAGAGGTTTGTCCAAAGTGATCTGGTGCTGCCATGAAGCATTGTTTCAGGGTTGAAATCTCAAGTACCTGCCTGAACACTTAACTACACAGAGGCAGAAAACCGCACTGCAAAAAGTATCCGCTACCAAGTCACTCACATAGAGCTGTCACTACAGCAGCCTGCGTGGAGCAGATCAGAAATGTGTCTTCCTTAAATTTCTGGAATGACAACAACTAGCTGCACATCGTCTCCCCACATGAAAGACTGTCGACAGCTCCTAATTGAAGGCTGCAGTGATCCTGAAGTCCACCACAAAAGGATTATGCAACTGAAGCCTGCAAAGGAATGGGAGAAGAATAAGCTTTCTTCCAAACCAGCGATGGCATCCACCTTTAAGTAAAGGGTTTTTGGAAATGGATCTCAAGTAAGTGTCAGGTCACAGATCCAATTCCAGAAAGTAAAAAGGCAGGAATTAACAAATCTGTAAGAAACAACCTGAAAACAACCATTCCTGTCTCATTTTTGGGTAGTGCAGATGATAGGCGGGTTTATAGAACTCTTCCATCAATATACTGCCTGCTGCTCTGTAAAGGGTTAAATTCTGATCTTACTCGGTGATTGCATCCTTTCAGCGGAGATAAATGGACTCCCAGGCAAAAGGGCCACTGGGAAATACATATGCCATGCTGTGACAGCAACACGCCTCCAACTACGAGGACGGCTTTCGGTCAGCTTTCACTTCCTCAGCCTTCTGCTTCTCTTGCTTTCTTGTCACCGCTGCTAAAATTAGTTCAAGGGCACTTGAGACTTCTAGTAGAAAAGATTTTTTCTCCTTGTGTCAAAACCCAAAAGATTTAATGTTTACTATGACCACGCAAAAGTAGAATCTGAATGTGAACTGGAAGTTAGTGTTATCCGAGTACCATTATGGAGAGCTGAGAACATAAAACAGTCCAGATTTCCTGCTTAGGGGCACATCTCCATTTTGCCAGCAGCTGCAGCAAAGAGCACGTAGTTTATCATGCTTGAAAGCTGCACAAATACCCATCAGGGAAGAGACATTACTCTCCTCTAAAATACATTTTTTGGCTGGAGAAAGAGAGATTTGAGCACAGTTTTTCAGCTCTACCAAGAACCACTACTCCCTGTTCTACCTTTAGGAACAGGGGGGCAAGCTGAAGTTTTACCTGGGGAAAAACTATTAACATGTTAAAGTCTGACCTAACAACTGAATTCTCTTCAAAACCTCATCCCTGTTCAGCTGTAGTATGACAGAGATTTCATTAATTCAGGACTGTTTTCCTGAAGTGACATGAGAAAAAGCTGCCCCTAAATGTCATTTCAAGTGATCATCTTCATCCCCACCTGAGGGGGTCTGGGGATGAGGGAAGACAATAAAACTAGCCTGATAATAATACTCAGCCCTTTGGGCTTTTCCTCGTCCGAGTACTTCGCAAAGAAAAAACCTCACCACATCCCTGTGAGGTAGGTCAATAAGTATTATTATATTCCCTTAATACAGGTATGGAAACTGAGGCAGAGAAGTTACTTTTCTGAAGGCCACTGCAGGAGCCTGTCTCACGAGGTGGAACCGGGAGACAAGATTCCTTAGCTCTCGGAGAATTTCCCTTTCTCTCCCTATCTCCCCTCTTCCCCACACAAATCTTAATGGAGAAACGAGCAATGGAGAACAGGGCTACAGTGCCACACTTCTGACAAATAGCAGGACTCCTAGCACTACTCCACATACTCCAAAAAGGATTATTAAATATACAAGTACCTTAGAATTAATGGCAAAATGACTGCACACATTATAAAGAAGCCAACATACAATACAAACCTAGCTTAATAAATAAGTAAAGACATGCAGCTGCAGTTGCGACTGAGTGCTGAGGGGTCCTCAGCTCAGTAAGGTCCCAGATGCCAATGGGTAAGCCCACGTCATTCCTGTGACTCTACTGCCACGCCAACGAGTGCGTGTCTGATAGTGCGACCGTGGAGTTTATAGCCATCCTGAGTCACCAGTGCTATCGTGCCCGGCTGCATTCCCTCGGCTGGTACATGGCAAACTATTTCATGGTCATATGGATCATATTTGCCACCAACAGGGTTCATCTTCTGAAGGCCATGTTTGGCAAATACGCTTTGCAATTTGGCCTCTATGAGAGAGAGGCCTTCATAGATTTTCTTCAGGGTTGGATTTGGATTGCTAGGCTCTGCTTCTTCTGAGGCACTCTCAGCAGTCTTCTCCAAGATATCTGCTACCTCCACAAGGTCCCTGCAGAAACTCTGGATCCCTAGGGGCACGGAGAAACAAGAAGTAAATGAAGAGCAGTTTACAGAACACCCAGAGCTACAGTATCAATGACAGGCACAAAGTCACAGCAGTTTGAAAGCACCTTTAAAGCTGGTAATTGATTTGAACTGTTACTTCAGTGACAGCAGACAGACAGCGTCTTCTGTATCCTGGGGCCAAAACTTTATCATTACTTGGGTAGTAAGCTAAAAACTCCCCAAATCAAGGTATATGCAGGAAAGGCACATCCGTACACATCAGCATATATATATATATATATATGTACGCTATACCTGACCAAGCAGAACATCAGTATTTCACTCCAAAAAGTTCTTGCAACTAAGACTTGTCATTTAGGACACTGTCCCACACCCTTTCACACAGCTCCACAGACACAAATGTTTTACCAGGCAACGCACACAAACCCCATGTACACAGGCAACAAACAGAATGGGGCAAGTAAAAAAAATACACGATCAGACGGTTGGACTAGATGATCCTGGAGGTCTCTTCCAACCTTAATGATTCCATGATTCCGTGATTCAAAAGTACATCCACAATTTTATTTGTAAGTTAAAACTATCATGGAAGGACTGGACAAAATGGTCCTTGGCTTGGTTATGAAAAGTCACACAGTCTCTTTCATTAGAAAAATTAGACTGTACACATTTTCAGAAATGGTCTATTACACAGTGCAGAAATTTCAGGAAAACCAGTCTCCCCCAGTTATATAGACACCATAAGTAAGGTACTGGAACGACACATTACGAAAACAGAGAAACAATAGTTAGGTGCCATCTCTAGTTGTATATACATGTTTAAACACGCACAGAATGAAACAGCATGAAGGAGAAGCAACAAAGGAGCAGACAGAAGCAGGACAAGTTTCTTACCAACCACTTCATTGACTCATAGCATTATTTAGGTTGGCAAAGACCCATAAGATCACCAGGTCCAACGGTAAACCTAACACTGCCACATCTACGTGTCTTTTGAATACCTCCAGGGATGGTGACCCAATCACTTCCCTGGGTAGCCTGTTCCACTGCTTGATAACCCTTTCAGTGAAGGATTTTTTCCTAACATCCATCTAAATCTCCCTCAGTGCAACTTGAGGACGTTTCCTCTTGTCCTGTCGCTTGTTACCTGGGAGAAGAGACTGACACCCTCCTCGTTACAACTTCCTTTCACGTTTTCCTCTTGCAACAGCCTGTTTTAATGCTCTACAGATTCCCATGCCTCATTCCATGAGCAACTTCTAAGAAAGAATCTAATTTTTCTTCAGATCTGAAGCAAACGACATATAAAATTCAAAGAGCTCAAAAAACCCTCTCAAAACCAACTGTACTGATTATCCCAGAACTCAACAGTCATTTTACAGCACAATGGGTAGAACAGTAAGAAACATACAGCAGCTTTGTTTTTCAAGCTACTGGAATTATCTAACAAAAATACCTTCTGAGATTCATGTATTGTGGAGAATAACAGTTTCTCAGACATACTGCTGGCAGAGTGCAGTGATTAAGCATCAATTTCTTCACCCTTCACCCGCCTCCATATTCAGCTCATTTCATTGATGCTAAAATATTTATTATAGAAGTTTTAAAGAACATCTGATATAGGAACTGACAACCTCTGTCCCAGGCAGGATCTATTTCTTAAAAGCTAGAGCAGAAGAGACTGTTAATACAGTAAAGGAAAACACAACCTGATTACACAGCTGAGTATAAAATATACTCTGCCAGAGCCAATTCTCAGCAAACAGAAGAACTTGTAATTTCAACCATGTCAGTAGAACTACACTCAATTGCACCAGGCAATTTAATTTTATTAGAAAAAAGATCATGAAACAGTCACTGAGATCAACCTGATAGGACACAGCTGGATATACAGAAAAAGTAGTGAGTAAGCCCAGACATCGGTAGTCCAGGCCAAACATCATGTCAGACTTTACAATGAACAAGGGCAGGATGAAGGGAGAGAAAACTGTTGATCAGCACTTTATGCTCAGGCAGGCAGGCCACCGCAGTAAACACAGCTCTGCCTCACTTTGCTTACCAAAGAGCTTGGCATCTTCCACGAACTTCTGTGTTCTCCTCCGGACATTCTCAGAATCTGCCAAAGCTTTTCGGTATCGCTCCTGTAACCACAACAGCAAGGGGAGACATCACACAAGGAGGTAAAACCCATTTCCTGACAAGCTGGCAATTCCTTATAAATGCTTTAAAAAGAGCCCGCTTCATGTCAGAACGTTGTGCTGGGCTCCTGCGTTGTCATTCCATGCAAACCCAAGTCCCCCGCCTACTGATTAATTAGCACAACTGCGACTCCCTCAAAAGACCCAAGTGAAGGCCAGAAGCATTCAGGGTGCAGCTCAAATGAACACCACATTGTCAGGCTGCTGCTTTTTGCATGACTCACTGTGGCTATTGAGACACTCCTTTCTCCAGCAGGCAAGCTGGCCGTCTCAGCAACAGATCTGCCACCAGCTGATTTATCGCTTGGTGCGGTAGTACGCTCAGGGTGATGATCTCCAGAATTGCCTGCCTAGTGCTGTGGTATTTAGGCCTCTCCCTAGTCACATCTGTTCTTCAAAACATGATCCCTGCCACTTCCACCACACCACTGTCAGTGAAGAGGACTTTCCTTCTTGGACAGTCTGGATGCAGTGTGACACAGCATGTGATGGTAATCAGGAGGAAGCTACTGCCATTCCCTCGGTACAATGTTGTGAAAGAACTGACCGGACCACCTCCAACACACAGTTTTGCCTGCCAGGATCATCCTATACTATCAGTGTCTTGCTCCTAGGTGCCACTGACAGATGGCGTTTCTGGGGAGGGCAGACTGCACCTTCACAGTGCACCCTCTCACACTCAGAGCACAGCTGCTTTGAAGGCTGCCACAGCACAGCGGCGTTGTGCGCGTGCTATAGGGCTTACGCAAAAATCTCGGGCTGAAAGACAGACCAAGACAAGGGGACTGAACGAAGACATCACAATGCCACCAGCAGCATACTCACAGTTAAATCCCGGACTTGTTCTTCCAATTTGATGGCTTTGTGCTCTAAGGTACAGTCAGAAAGGGGATGCTTGGGCTCATCGCGGGGATCTTCTGGCCCACACTCATCTCCGGTACTTCTCTGCTGAGCTGCAGTGCTGAAAACACACGGGGACCCCCTGAAATACAAACTAGTGACAAAGAAGGAAAGTTAAGTAACAACAGCATCAAAAAGAATTCTAGTTTAGTGTCATTGCTAAAAGCAGGCTGACTTCAAAGAGGTACATAGGATTCTAGATGAAATTGTAGGTCTTTTCAGAAGATATGGACAATGAGCAGAGACAGATGTTTTGAAAAATTATTTTATTTTAGACTCGCATGTCACTACAGGCACTGTGCACCATTTCTTTGACATACCTTGAAAAGAGTATTTTCACAGGAAAACAAGCTGTGTGTTGCATTTTTGCTGACCTCCCAGTACAGGTGGTCAATACTGGATGACAAACATTTTTGCAAGGTAGTCTCAAAAAGGAGACAGGTGGTATAAAGCTGTTTCTACAGTTATTTAAAAAACCCCCAAATATTCCGAGCAAAATTCAGTAAGATCTGCAAACCCATGGCGCTTAATAAGAGAGGCAGGCAGAGCCTAGCCTGCTACCTAAGACGGTACAGTGACCATAAAAGGGCAAGTCACACCAGTGGATTGGATTTCTGTGGATTTCTGTGCAGCAATTTAAGAAGCAAGGAAAGACATACACGTTTCAACCCTCTGGCTAACGGAAGATCCAATTCTTGGGTGCTCTGACCTGTTCTGGGTGCAAACAGACATAGTATTGGTGTATTCTGTTTTCCTCCTACCGAGTGAAAAGGAGGAAAGTTTGAACCTTTTGCCAGTCTGTTGTTCTCACAAAGTAGCAATCGCCAGGCTGTACCCAGCTTTCATGTCCACTGCACAAAGAACAATTAAGAAACCAAAGAGAACTCTCAGAGAGGTGACCAAATATTGTGAGGCCTTCCACCAGGACCTTCACAGTTCCGTTAGCTGTGTTTGGAAAAGGGACCGAACATGCCAAATGAAAATTGTCCCTAATTCTCCAACAGCTCTACACACTTCAACTGTTTTTATCTCTACTGGCAATGAAAGATTCCCAAAGGAAAAAAAAAAAAAAAAGCCCAAGCCTCAAGTGCTGAAGCCTATCTTATTTCCAATGACTTTTTTGTCCTAAATAACGCTTTTCAACTAAGCAGTGTGCTTGCAAGTGGTTTGCGTTGGTACAGCAGGTGGAGCTCATCCTGGAGGCTGACTCCACAACTCGCAGATGAAATGATGAAACAACCAGAGAGTCAGATAATTGGATTGAGCTGTATAAACACTGCTTAAGTGCTTAGCAGCCTATTCTACACTGTAACGATCTCACAGGTTTCCCAAAGAAACGTTTGGTCAAAAGATGATCAAAATCAGTTGCTAGACACTTTGAAAAATAAAATATTTTTCACTTCATTCTGTTTTTTTCTGCAGTAACAATGCTGTCACTCCAAGAGTGAAACAAAGAGTTTTCACCCCCTCTCCTACACCACCTGCTTTTACAAACTGACCTAGACCGGACCCATTCCTGCCAGCATAAGGCCAAAGCCTTGGCCCACCTCCCTCTCATGCCTTACACCAGCAACAATCTGCAGAAGAAAATTCAATTTACTCCCAAATCAGCTCCATTTAGGAAACATTTTAGTATATTACAAGGAAGGGTATCTCCTTTCTCCTTTTTTTGGGAGCACCTGGGCTGAGCAGGGCTTTCAACATCCCCTTCAACAGAGGGGTTTTGCAAATACTAAGCGCACATGTACCGAGTGAAACACAGCATGGCACAGAAATCACTGCGCTGGCACCAACCCAAACTTCTGTGTTTACACAGCACAATTCAACACTGCACGGAGATGCCAATTTCGTCCCCAGAATCGGTATAGCTGAGTTCCTATTACCAGGCCTGCACCATTAAGCTTTCTTACTTTTCAGCAAGGCTATATTGCTCGGGTGCAATGTCGTAGAGGTGCACAGCTTTTGTTTCTGGATCTATCAAATCGGTCATGAGACCCAAGCGTTGTTCAGCAATTTAGCTAAGCTGAGCTTACAGCAGCAACTGGAAGGGACAGGTTTGCCCCCTCTTATTCCAACACTGGAACTGTGCAGAACAAAGGTTCAGGGAGCTAAACCAGCTGAAAACTAACCCTACAGAACAAAAAGACTTTTCTGCCTGTGTACCTGAATCGGCTTGCTGACAGATCAGATGAGCACAAGCACCAGTACGAAAGAGAAGACAAACACGTGAAGCCTGGTGAGATGTGCAACGGAGAACATGGGGAAGGGAAGAGGTGTTGCACTCTGGGTGGCAGCTGGGGCTTAGACTGCCTCAGCTCTATGACCAAAGCACAGTTCAAGAGATTTGTATCCGCCCAAAGACCACCAAGCATCTCCTACCACTCCCTGCTTAGCAGCCCAGACGTTCCCTCATTTTATCTTTAGTACGAGGTTGCTAAACATCCCACGCTGCTAATGACAAACTTCCTTTTCCCACCTGAAGACATTTGCATATGGAATTTTTTTATTAAGTGGGTAGGTAAGACATGATCTGTATGGCAAACAACAACTTTTCAACACACTACACGCCAACTGCAAGTCTGAAAGTGCTTCTACTACATTTGCTCTGCAACAGGACATCCCTCACACTAATCTTTCAAGAACCAGGCGAGGGGCTGTCACCAAGCTCTTTTCAAAAAGCTGCCCAACCACTGTGGTTCTGAGTTCAGGGAATGCCAACAGAGAAGAAAGCCCCACATTTAATCCCTGGCTGCAGAGAGATCTGTTTAGCGCACGAGACCCCATCTTGAATTATTTTTAAGATGCTTGTCACATTTCTTTTGTTGACCGATTAACCCAACACTTTCAAGGTTATAGAAAGTAGACTAAACCCGGTGGGGACAGAGAGGGACCCGCTTCTCCAAGCTTTTCAAAATTAATCCATAAAGCTTTAAACAACTGCAAAACTTTCTCTGTAAATAAAAGGTGCGTCTGTGGTAAGCATCAATGACAGGCTTTGTCCTTTATCATCTCTCATTTCATTTAAAGAGCTGCAGGGTTGGAAATCAGCCATGCTACAGATGAATCAAAGAACCTGAAAGGCAGCTGAGAAAGCAGCCTTGCTAGGCACCTCACAGGTTAGCCTCCTGCATCTTAAAAAAGCTATACAAATGAGTTAACTCTTTTGCATCCAAGACACAAAGGGTAGCGCGTCATTTCCCTCTGCAAGTGAGTTACACTACACGAATGGGTGTGCGTGTTTCGGTGTGTAGGAGGAGAGGGGCATGAATGAGCTGGTGCCTCAGCTACCGGGACCTGCCTACGTGAAGCAGAGAGCTGCCTGCATGGACTCCTTTCTCCAGCTCCTGAAACCAAGTCACAGAACACTCCCCCGTGCAGTGAAATACCCTGAGTACCACGTGCTGTTCAGACAAGCCTGCCTTAAAAGTTGCAGGCAAGAAACAAGAACCACAGACCGACTCCAAAGGGAATTCTTAAGAAGGACTATTACCCAGAAGTGCAAATGCTGCTCAATTTACTTCTTCCCCCAGGATGAAAGAAATACTCCACTGAAAAGTGCAAGTGCTATTTATGGTCTGTCCACTGTACTGCACTCTGTCTCCCAAACACAGTCATGATCACAGCTGCCCTAAAAATAGGCAGAAATCCCGCTGGAGGAAGTTGACACATCCTGAAGTGACAGACACGTGGAAGTCCCAGAGCGTGTGAAGGGATTATACAACTAAGATGGTGATACAGAAAGATGTACAAACTGATGTCACAGAAAGATAAATGCTGCAGCAGAGAAGTTGATTGTACCCATATGGTTTAAGCCAGTTGTCCTTAAAGATTAGAATCTGAATGATGAGGACAGGCCTCTGGTCAGAACAGTAGTATCACCTCTTTCGGGAGCACAGGCATGATACCCGGCCATGCCATCCCAATCCCAAACTGACTGTCGTGCTCCCTCTGAACACAAAAGGGTCCTAACCCACCTCTCCTTAAACACTTCCTTCTCCTCCTCCCAAATCAGCATGACAAAGCATGCAAGTGCTGAGACACACAGAGAAACATCTGCATTAGTGTTTTAGCTCTGCTGAGCATGCTTCAGAAGGAAATCTCCTAATTACCCCCAATTACGGAGCTCTGTTTCATCAGGGAGTGATACCAGAGATTAATACCACGTGGATTCCTCTTCGATGAAACTGGAGAACAGGCCCATGCAGCACACCTTAACTCAGGGCAGCAGGCTCCCAGCCTACAGCTAGTCACCGGTAAGAAGTCCCTGAGATGCGTACAGCACGGGTGTCTGGGCCCCACCACCCACTGCTTCGCCGTACAGAGCCGCTCCTGTTGGCTGCGACACAGGCACGGCCGGAGAACTCGGTACCAAGAGGAGTTTCACACTGACGGCAGGTTCTGGCGGCCTCCGTGAAGGAAGCCTGCTCAGCTCCCATCACACAACGTCACCTATTTCAAAGCTGGTGCACGTTTTGAGAGGGACAAAGCGGTTTTCACACGTTTAGGAGCATGTGAAAGGGGAAGGACTTTCAGACACGCATCCTTACAGTTCATCCCAAATGCAGTTGCTTCTTTTATGTGCTGCAGTTATTTTATTGCATTTAAGTGGTCTTTTCACTTCTTTTTTTGAGGGAAAAACCCTCTAGAATAAGCTAACATGCATTTTGACTTTCTTTTGTTCCACCTGGCCACAAACACAGATGCTGCTGTTACGTGCTGCAGAATTATTTTATTGCGTTTAAATGGTTGTTTGGGGTTTTTTTCAGTGAAAAAACGAGAATAAACTAACACGCATTTTGACCTTTTTTTTTTTATCTGCCCACATTTCACTCAAGTAACCAAAGCACTTGTTATGGATTTCCCTTTTGCAAGCAATATTCCACAGTGTCCATAAATATGACTGGACACTGATTTTCTGTCTAAATACTGACACAAGTAAACGGACCCTCTTCCCTCCAGCATCGGAAACGCGCTGAGAGTACGGGCACCGCGCCGCTGCCAGAACCCCGCCTGCGGAGCACGCCGGGCGCACGATAAACGGGCCAGACGCAGAAATCACCCACAGATACATGTAGTGGCAGGAAACAACATCACAGCGTGACTTACTGACCGCAGAAACGCTTCTCCCCAAAAATCAGAATGAATTTTTCCTCAGAACGTCACTTCTACTTGCTCACTGAGAGCCTACGTTTGCTCCAGGCCTACTGAGGAGCCAAGGGCCGGCAGCGCGCCCCTCACGCGGGGCAGAGCGGAGCCCGCCGCGGCACACAGCGCC
>VWZZ01002693.1:1462008-1545691 GCA_013399095.1 Psophia crepitans
GCTCTGCGGGCAGCTGCCGCGGCCGCGGGGGCCGGGCGCCTCAGGGATGGGGCTGGGGCTTGAGCACCTTAGCGCGGTAATAACGGCACGGGTTTCACCTCTTGTTCAGTAAAGGCTGAGGGAGGCTTGGGCCGGCCGGCTGACCCGAGGTGGAAGAAATGGTGTTTCTTACCTCGTGATGAATAAACATTAAAAAAAACCCCAAATCTTGGGCAAGTGCGTCTTTTAACTGAGGACTGCGTCCACCGGGGGAGGCTACAGGAAAGATGGGGAGGGGCTCTGTGTCAGGGAGTGTAGTGGTGGAACACGGGGTGATGGTTTTAAACGGAAGGTGGGTAGATTTCAATTAGGTATTAGGCAGCAATCCTTCCCTGGGAGGGTGCACAGGGTGCCCCGAGAAGTTGTGGCTGCCCCTGGATCCCTGGCAGTGCCCAAGGCCAGGTTGGATGGAGCTTTGGGCAGCCTGGGCTGGTGGGGGGTGTCCCTGCCCATGGCAGGGGGTGGCACTGGGTGGGCTGGGAGGTCCCTTCCAGCAGGGGTGCCGTTATGATGTGCTTTCACAGGCTGTGGTGGTCCAGCTCCATTTCTGCCCGCTGTGGGCACAGATTCCTTGTTTCTTTAGCAGGAGAGGTGATGCTTTGAGAAGGTTTTTACCCATTTCTGAAGTGAAACAGGACGGTGTGGCTCCAGGTCCCAGAGGGGACAGGAGCAGTGACAACCAGCACGGGGAAGCTGCTGCCAGGAAGAGGATGAGCTCCGTCAGGAATGAGGCCTTCCTGCACCTCATCGCTGGGAGATGGGGAGCCCCTCCAGCCCGGGCAGCTAAGCTCATGGCTCTGAGCTAACCTCAGTCACTAACCCGGCATACAACACTCACCCAGCCCACCCACCCTGCCGCAGGGGTGCCGAGCCCACCCCAGGCCCGTCCTGGCCCATTTCACTGCGAGCAGCAGTTTACCTTCCGTGCTCTGTACAGCCGGGAACGGGCGTGCCAGTGCCAGCGTTTTTATTGAATGCTGCCTACCTAATTTCTAACAAGTGGGCTTTGAAAGAGTGAGGTCCGAAGGTTAATTGTGGCAGTCCTTAGCATGAGTGGGCGATGGGCCTGCTCCCTTGCTCCTGGCACAAAAGCCTGGGCCTTACCTTTATACCGCTGTCCCTTGTTTCTGCCTGTGCTCAATAACCTTCCTCTGTTTCTCTTTTCTGTTACAGTTCCCTCATTTTAAAGCACTTTTTTGTATCTTTTAAACTTCCCTCCATTCCATTTTGACCACATGCCTGGGCAAACCGTGTCTGACCGCAGCAGCGATAGTGCGAACGCGCTGTTGGCCAGCAGACACCCTGTCCCTTTCCCTGCTCCCCCAAAAGCTGGCATGGGGCTCGCGCAGAGAGAGACGGGCTGCCTCCAGCCTCAGCCCTTTGCAGCACTTCTAAGCTGTTTAGCAGGGTTGAAAGGTATCTGCTGTTAATTTGCTTTCAAATGCTGACTCTTGAGCTTTGTTCATTCCCAAGGGAAGCCAGTGTGCCCTCAGCCTTACTGCCTGGAGGAAGAGAAGGAAATATTGGACAAGGGCACTTGGTTGAGGCACATTGAGCTCGAGACGTGAGGAACCCTGAGACGAAACCCTGCAGACCTGGGAGCAGTGAGCAGGGTGAATGATCGGCATCTCCAAAGTGTCCAGTCCTGAGCAGCTCATGAACTCCAACACTGAAGGGGCCAAAATAACCCAATGAGTCCGTGGTCGCTTTGGAAAGTCTTAGCTTGGCCTCCAGCATCCCCAGGGTGGCACATGCTGATCCTGACAAACCAGAGCACCGGCCCGGCAGTGCTGCCTCCCAGCGCCTGGGCTCTCCCCTCATTCCTTCCGCACCACCATGGGCACACACACCTTGCGCCGAGTTCCTGGCCCCAGGGGAGGCTCCCCCCAGAGATGGATTTCCCAGTAGTATGCGACCCTGATCCACGAAGGACTCCCCTCTCCCACCCACCTCCCAAATCCCCCTCCCGCCCCCTTCCCCATGGTTTATAGTGTTGCCCACAAGGCAGATGGTGCTGCAGTGGTGGGGTGTGGGAGGGTGCTTCTCCCCCCATGCCTTCCCAGCACCCTCCTGGTGCCTTGGAGAAAGGGGGCTTGTAGCTCCTCCGTGAGCCCCAGTGTCCGGTGGGGGCTCGGCAGGCATTCCTGCAGCCGGGCTTAAGTCTGCTTCTTTTCCCATTCCTGCAGAGAAAAGAAAAAACATGGGGGATGAGGTGACATCACTGGAGAAGTGAGCACTAAGCCCTTCAAGGGCATCCCTGCCCACTGGGGGCTTTGGACCACCCCAGCATCTTCAAAACCTAGAGTCCCTGCTGTTCCAGTCATTGTAGAGGTGATGCTCCCCCCTCTGCTCACCCAGCCCTGCACCTCCCAAATCTCCCTGCAAACCTGCAGAGAGTGCTGCTGAGCAGGGCCAGCCTGGCTGCAGGGGACACGGGCAGTACTGCTTCTGGGGTAGGGAGCATCCCTGGTCCCAGATTTCATGGTCAAGCAAGGGGGATGGGATGAAGAATGAGATTTCCCATGGGGCTGGGGAGGAGAGGGAGAGAAAATAGGACCTTGGCCTTCCGCAGCACGTTCCCCTTGTTGGCAGGGAGGATGGAGGGACTTCTCTTCCTCAGTTCAGCTGCAGAGTTAACAGGGACCAAGTGCTCAGGGGCGGTCCCGTTTGGCTTGTTTGTAGCTTCCTGTGGAAAATGGGGAGCAAAGAGGAAGAGAATTTAGGAGTCCCAGGGAGCAGGGACAGCCAGGGGAAAAAACCCCACAAACTACCATGAGGTCAGAGCTGATATGGCCAAACCTGACACTTTGCTTCCCACTATCTACAACGGGACAAAGCAGCAGGGATGTCCCCTCCTCGCCGCATGCTGCTCCCACCACCACCACAAGCACCATTACTGGGGGAAGCTGGAGCCACGCAAGCGAGGAAGCAGCAGTGCATACCTCGTTCTCAGCCTTGCCGGTCACAGCCAGCCCTAGGGCTGGCCCTCCTGCCAGCGACTGCTTCAGCCGCTCCTTCACTTCAGTCAGCTTGAGCTCCAGGTCGACACGGCGCTCCTCCTTCTGCCGGCACTGCTCCTCCAGCACCACCACCCGCTGCTCCAGGTCCTGCAGCTTGGACCCTGCTTGCACAAGCATGCCCAGCTCAGCACCTTCACCTGAGGGTGAGGCTGTGGGGATGGAAAAGCCACCCACCCTCCCGGACAGGGACACTAGATGGGGCTGCCAGCCCTCTGCTCACAGCCACAATGCCACCACAGCCAGCTCTGCTCACAGGCACAATGCCACCACTGCCCAGCGTCCCCATGTCACCCCGGCTCGGCAGCCCTCCCCTCTGTACCCAAGAGCCTTCGAACATCCCCAGCCGCAGCACTTGCACAGCGCCCACCTACCTGTACTGCCCTTCATGGCTTCCCGCAGCTCTCGCTTCTCTTTCCGCAGCAACACCAGCTCACTGCGGATTGATGCTTTCTCCTTCTCCAGCTTCTCCTTCTCTGTCAGAAATCGCCTGGCATCCTCCTCGGCCCGGTTCTTCCCGTACCTGTACTGGTTGGCATCTGCATGCACAAGGAGAGCCTGTCATGAAGGCTCTGGGCCCAGCTGCACCGATGCCACCCAAGGTCCAGCTGAGCTGGCGCAGCACAGCCCATCACACGTGTGCCAGAGCTGGCCAGCCCCAGCCTGGCTGCAGACCCCCTTGGGGGAACAGCATCCTCCTGCACTGGCCAGGGTGCCCCCACTGAGGGTTGTGGCTGAGGACCCCCACTCACTTGACGCGTGCCTCTTCACTTTGACTTGCGGGTCCACCCGCCGTGACTTCTCGCTGCAGGAGGAGGCATGGCGCTTCACCTGGGCTCCTGCCGGCCGCCCTGACTCCTCCTCGGTCTGCGGTGGGGGTGGGAGGGAGAGTGTGCTGAAACACCCGTGGGGCATTGCAGCCTGGTCAAGGCTCCCCAGGGTATCTTCTGTAGCCTGGCCATGGTGGGAGAGGGTGACTCCCTCAGCCACGCTCACCTGAACCTTCTCATAGGGGACGTCATCGTACACCACGGGGGAGGAGTCTGGCCGGTGGTCCTGGGAGGAACTGGCCCACCTGCAGGAGGGCAGATAGGGTCTTACTTTCCAGGACATCCCTGCCAGCCCCCCAGTAAGCCCTTCCATCTCTCCTGGATTTCTCTTCCAGCTTCACTCACGAGCACTCTACCCTACCCTACCATGCATATCCCTTAAGTCCTTCATCAGCGCTGATGAAACACCTTCCACTTTCCATTCCGCCCGAGGGAAACTGCCCTGCTTCCGGAACTGCCAACCCCTGGGACACCAGCCCTCCTCGAAATCACAGCACAAACCATGTCCCAGCCCATGCCTTTTCTAGGGAGCACACAGGGTTGAAGATCACCATCCTTAGCCCCACGCTCTGCCCCCAGCACGGCCCCTGCCCAGCCCGTGGCACAGTGGGAGGGCAGCCTTACAGGTAGGAGTGCCTCACAGCCGTCACTATGTTGGCAATCGTCTCCACATCCACATAGTCATAGTGCAAGGCCTCTGGTGCTGTCTGTGAGCCCGTTTCCACCAAGAGGAGACCCAGCCAGCGGCCCAGATCTTCAGAGCAGCTTGCCTGCAGGAGAGAGAAAGGGCTGGGGAGCATGCCTGGCTCCCGGCCCCTCACCCTTGCTCCTGCCTTTCAATGCAAAGCCCCGCTGTGGAGAAAGGCCCTCTGACATGAAGCGTGTGTGCAAGAGTTAGGAGGGTCCAAGAGAAAGCACACAGGCACATGCAGGAGGCCCCAGTCCGCAACTCCCAGCCACCCCCTGCAACCTGCCTGCTTCAGCCCTGCCAGCCTCCTCCCTGCACAAACCTGTGCAGCGGCACCCAGGTCACCCAAATGATGTCCTGGGGTTCCTTAGCGTGCAGGGGACGGGAAAACAAGGCGCTGCTTGCATGCAAGTGCTGATCAGCACAGGAGATTCTCCCCAGCTTGGCAGTCCCCCGCCCCACTGCCCGCTCACCTCCAGCGCCACCACCTCCTGCCCGTTGCGAAGGATGCGGAAGGCAAAGGGGTGTTTGGGGCCCAGCCCCGGGACCACTTCACAGCCCCGGAGGACGATTGCGTTCACGTGGGTCCGCAGGTCGGTGCGGTCCTTGTGGAAGTAGAGGGTGTTGCCCTTCAGACGACACCAGCGCTCCTTCCAGCACTGGTTAACCAGGACGCTGAGGTAGCCTGGGGGATGGCAGGGCCAAGGGAAGGGTCTCAGTGCCTGCTCGGCTGCACTCAGGCAGGCTTGAAGGAGATGTGGCTTCCCCTTTGTTTGGTCCTTCCGTGCCTCAGTTTCCCCACAGGTCCAGGTAAGGTGCCAGCTCAGTGCCACACAGTCACCTTGAGCCTGTGTTCTGGCACACGGGTGACCCTTTGCCCCTTCCCCACGCATCACGGGAATCTGCAGAGCCAGGAGCAGGCACCATTTTGTATCCCAAGGGAGTGTCACAGCTCCCCATCAGCTCGGTGACCTTGCCCCCATCCCGCTGCCCCTTACCCCCCACCTGCTCCCCATGTGGCCAGGCTGGGAAGAAGGATGCCAGCTCCCCACCACTCCCAGCCCCTCGCGAGCAGCCGGTACACACCGCAGCAGGGGATGTCCTCCTCGGTGGAGGAGGTCTGTGTGTCCTCAGGGGAAGGCTTCTTCTTTGAGAAGCTGATGATCCTGGTGATTTTCTTCCCCGCTGCCCGGCTCATTGAGCCCTTCAGGTCAGCCAAGCCACTCTTTTTCCCTTTCCCTGGACAGAGAACAGGGTAGCTGTGTGCCCCTGGTGCACGTCATGGCACCCCCCCTTGCTGGCAGAGTTTGGTCCCCAGCTGTGGTGCACACAGCTGGCCCCACCGGCCAGACGACAGCCCGCCTGGCCGGGACAGCGGCCGTACCGTGCTCGCCGGGCTCTCTGCGGATCGCCGGGGAGCTGGTCTCGCCCGTTGCCACGCTGTCTGAGTCAGAGGTGTGCTTCTCCTGCGACAGCCGCTGCGGGGTGGGGAGCAGAGCAGGCACCCTGTCAGCAGTGTCCCCCTGCACAGCCCCCAGTGATGGCCACTATCGGCCCTTTGCCCCTCCTGCCTGGGGCTGGGACATTTCCACACCCCCACAACCCCCCTCCCCCATTCTGGGGGAGCTCCATAAGCCCTGCAGACCTACAGGGGTGGGAAGGACCCCCACCCATGCAGCACTGGGAGCTCGGTGCTCGCCCTGCCCCCCCATTCCCCAGGCTTGGCCGCAGCAGCCCCATGCAGCACCTCGGCAGAGGGGTTGCAAACCGTCACCTTATCCAGGTCCATCTTGCATGGCATCACTGGGGAGGTGGGGGCTTCCATCCCACCCGCTGCTGGACTGCTTGCTTCTTTTATCACCTGTGGAGACAGCCGCCAGCAGCTGCTCACAACGGACCCGAGGGCCAGGGCTACATTCCCTGGCTCAGCACACTCCTGTCTTGACACCAGAGCAGGGGTGAACCGTGAGGAGAGAGGTCCTGGTCTCTGCGGGACAGGGCAGTGAGCCCCGCTCAGGGCACAAGCCTGGCTTGCCTGTGGGACTGCACACACCTCGGCCCCTTCCAAACTGCAACCAACTTTCCAGATTTTGCCAGAGATTTTGGAAATCTCAGAGGTGAGGGACTTTGGTGCCCAGCTGCGCAGTCATCCTGCCAGCACAGGACAACTCATGACCCCCCCGTTTCACAGGCAGGGACAGCATGGATTGCCCAGGCCATGTAAAATGACCCTGCTCTCCCACGTTTGGGGTAGCAGACGGGTTTGTGGTGTGCGCAGAGGCTCCTTTCCCACCCACGGCCCCTTCCCCTCGGCCCCCGCCTCCTGCCCCTGAACAAAGGCAGGAAAAGGCCACAGGGAAGAGGAGGGGGAGAGCAAACATCCCCACCCCGCAGGGGCTATCAGCCCCGGAGACGCCCAGGCCCTGGGAAGTGGCTGGCCAGCCCACCCCCAGTCGATAAGAGACAGGAGCAAAGCCCCCTGCCACTTCCAGCAGAGCAAGACCTTTCTCAGGGCAGCCCCCTCCCCACGTCAGCCAGGGAGGATGCCAAGGAGGGTCGGTGCCCCCCTGGGTGAAGCAGGGGTAGCTGTGATACCTTCAGCCACTCCTCAGCCTGCTCCTTGCTCTGCACAGCCAGCACCAGCGCCTCAGCCCCCGGCAGTGAGAACCGCAGCTCGTGCTTCTTGCGCCGCCCATCCTTGGGGACGTAGATGACATTGCAGGTGCCCAGGGGCACCTCCACATGTGGCTGCCGGTCCTTGGAGCTTTTGTAGCACTAGGAGAAGCAAAGGAAACTGCTCAGGGCTCAGTCAAAACCTGTTTGGCATGCCAGGCAGAGCTGGCGTCCCTTTCAGGGTCCCTCAAAGCTGGCGCAGATGGAGGTGGCTCCATCGGGGGTTTCTGTCCCCCACCAGCTCCAGGCTCACCAACAGTTTGCTGTCCCGTATGATGGTGAGCTGCTTGGCCCACTGCCCAAAGCGCTTCTTGCGCAACAGGAAAGCGCAAATCCTGCAATCCTTCACCAGGTTCATGGAGGCTTCCTCCGACGGCCACTGGTGTGTCAGCTGCTGGCCCTTCCCCTCCTCCTCTTCCTCGTCATACGACTCGTAAGAGCTGCTCATCGCATCCGAGTCATTGTCTGGAAGGAAACAGGCGAGTCACCCCGAATGGCACCCCAGGGCCCTGCCTGCTGGGCACGCGCACGTGCTGCCAGGGCTCCCCGTGCCTGGTGGGCTGCAGCACAGGGGCTGGGCTGGGCGCTGCGGTGCACGGACCCCACGTCAGTCTCTGAAAACAGCTGGTTGGACCCCAGCTGTCTCCGTTTCCCTTCCAAACCAGGCAGGATGCTCGTGGGCCAAATGCCAGGCCCAGGCGTGGCTATCCAAACCTCTTTGAAAGCCTCAGACTTTGAAAGGCTGGGTTAAACCTTCTATCCGCAGCAGAGGATCACGCGCCAGAGCTCTGCCCCACACCTCCTGTGCGGGACACAGAGGAGCAGGGCTCCGCGGTGGTGTCCCTGCCCCGGCTCTCCCCTGCCATGGCAGAGGCAGCTCATGCAGGGCACGAGAGCTGCGTGGGCAGGGACACCCCTTCCCCATGCTGGTGGCAGACACGGCACCGACTGCACCTTTCTGCAGCATGAGGGCTCTGGCTTGCATGACAAACAGCGCCCCATGCTCCTTGCTTTTTGCCTAACAGCCTCTGACACATGAGGGGTCCCCCAGCCCCAACCCCCCCAGCCCAGCCCTCATGCCCCCATCTCAGGGCTGGACTTCACCAAAGCTCTCCCCTCTACGGTGAGGGCAACCAGATACCTACAGGAGGTTTTTTGCTCCCCATTCATCCTGGTGACGGGGTAGTTGCTGTCTGCATCCTCGTAATAGCCATCCTCAATGGAGTTGGGGGGGCTGGAGCTGTCTGCAGAGGAAGCAGAGGGCAGTTGGGGCTGTTACACCTGGTTCTCCCCAGGGATGCTCTGAGTCCTGAGTCTGTGAGCTAGGGCAGAGCAAAGCACACCTCCCAGGGCATCTCAGGATCAGTGCCCCCATGGCCCCAACCTCTCCCCATCTCCCCTCTCCCAGACAAGCCGGAGCAAACAGCCCCTAGCAATGACAGCACAGCGGGACGGGAAGGAAGCGGGACAGGAGCGATGCCGGTGAAAGCAGCAACGTTTCCTCCCCGGGGACGAGCCATCACGCCTGCCGAGGGCTGCCTGCTTTGCCAGGCAGGCAGGGACATGCAGTGAGTGGCTTGCAGGGCTCCTGCCACCCTCCTGCCACCACAGAGCGGGACTCACTGCGGGAGGTGATGTACTCGGGGGCCTTGCCAGGGCCCAGGGGCAGGGCTTCCTCATAGTAATCCTCCGGCGGGGGAGTGGTGGGCAGCGGTGGAGCAGGGTCCACAGGAACCTACAGCACAAACACCACGGCCATTAGCCAGGCAGTGGAGAGGATTGTGACTCCCAGCAGCTACCATGGTGGCAAGGGACAGGAACAGGTCCCAGCCCTGGCCACCGCCACCTCCCCGAGCAGCTGCAGAGCAGACCCCGTAGGTGGCATTCAGGGACTTACGGCTTTTGCCGTCTGGGTCCTTGTCAGCTCCAAGCCAACGCCATCGCCAGCGTCCCCCTCCTCCTCCTGCATGTCCTGGAGATCTCGCAGGTCACAGTCTGCCCAGGAGTAAGTGGAGAGGGTGAAGGGAGCAGGAGAACCCAGAGCTGGCCTCCCCAGCCATGCTCTCCAGGGACCCCCAAGGCATGCACCCGCAGCCCTTCACTGGGAAGGTGCTGGGAGATGGGCACCACTGGTAAACGCTGCTGGGCTAGGGTGTGTGCGGACCTCCTGTGGACACCTCCCAAGCAGCTTCATGGGAGTGGGAGCAAGTACCCGGGGTGACAGTGCCCACCCTGGACACAAGGGTGCAGCTTTCACCCTCCTTCCCTGGGGCACCCCAAGAGCACCCGCTGTCAGCAGGGACCCCAGGGCCAGCACGGCACTCACCCAGTGGGACCCCCGGGTGTTGCTCTGGGTTGGCCACACATACCGAACTCCTCGAAGAGAGACTCCACGAAGCTGGTGCCATTGCTCAGGGATGCTGTGTTGACGTACATGTAGTCCACGTCCTTTCCTGGGAACAAGGGGATGTTCTCAGCCCGGGGGCGGACCGGGTGGCCAAGGCAAGCAGCGACACCCTTCCTCCCCACAAAAACTAACCCAAGGACACAGGCCAGCCCCCCCCACCCCGCATGTCATGGGGCACGTGTGCAGAGCAGGTGCCTGGGGAGCAGAGGAGCCCCCCAGGGATGCTGCTGCCCCCCCAAGAGGGCAGGAAAGAAGGAAGGCTGCGAAGCCCCAGGTGCACGGCCGTCCTGGCCTTCCCGCGGAAACCCCTGCGCTCAGCAGAAACCGGTGGCAGGAAGACCTCTGCAAAGCAGCCTTTCCGCAGGGAGCAGCCCGCCCACAGCCACAGCAGGGCTGACGCCAGCCCCCGTGCCCAGGGCAGGGAGAAGCCGGGAAGCAAGAGTAGGGAACAAAACACCCCAAGGGGGCTCAGCAGGTGCTGGGGACACCCACTGCCCCTGGGGACAGCCACCGGGCATGGGTGGGATACAGACCGGGAGGCGGCTGCAGCTTCTGCAGGATGCTGGAGACAGCCAGCTTCTTCTCCTGTGTGGTGGCACTCAGGTACTCATGGTCCAGCAGCTTGAGCAAGATGTTGAGCTCTGGCAGGAGCTGGTCCAGCACTGGGGGGGAGCAGGAAAAAACCTGTCAGCCATGGCAGTGTCAGGGTGCTGGGGTTAAGATAAGGTAGAAGGGGCTGGAATGTGTGGAAGACCCCAGGACAGGAGTCTTTCCCAGCTGGCCCAGCATGGATCAGACAGTGTTTGCTAAGCGGATGCGTGCTCCTTCCACGCACAGGTTCTTCCACCTGCACACAGACACTGGGATGGAGCCTGCTGAGCCCACGAACGGAAACACCAGCTCTGCAGGGCTACTGGATCACCATCAAAGGGCTCAGCACACATATTTTCCATGCAAATAAAACTACACCTCTGCCTGCTCAACAGTGTATCATTGCTGCTGGTGCCCCCTCGCTGTGACGGGTACTGGGTGGTAATGGAGAGAAGGAAGGAAGGAAGGAAAGGAAACCTAGATGCCACCTCCAGAGCCACCTGGCAATGCCACCCAGGGAGATGTCCTCCCACTCCTCACCTGCTGGGGGACATTCATATTCCCCTGCTGTGCTCAGACCACGCATGACCTCCCAGCTCAGTGCCACCTCCGCAGGGTCCCCATACGCAGGCTAGAGCCTTCCTCCCCCCACTCACCCACAGCAGCTCCTCTGCCCTGCTGTCACTCCTCCCCTGTATACTTCCAGCTCACTCACACTGCTCCAAGGCCACCCCACTCTTCCCTCCAGGCATGGAGTCGCTGCCCCACGGGACAGTCACTGCCCACACAGGCAGTCTGGGAGGTGCCCAGGGAGGGGACGGGCACTGCAGCACAGGAGGGGCAATCCCCACCCAGCTCAGTGTCAGCTGAGCCTTGGTCCAACACACACAGCCCCAGAGGCGGCCGAGAGGGTCAGAGCAGCTGAAGCCCTGGCAAAGAGGAACCCCACCAGAAGCCACCGCTCATCCGCTTCCCCGTCACTCTGCGCAATCCCAGCAGCTGCCACTGCACCAGAACACAGCATCAGCCTGGCAGGCAGAACCGAGCAGAGAGGTGGGGAGAGCCCAGCAAAAAGCAGGGAAAGATGATTCGCTGGAAATCACCTTTGCAGGCACAACACATGAAAGCGTGGGTCTTCTTTTTGGTGTGGTGATTCGTGGGCTAGATTTTTATGAAGCAAAAGCACACTGCAGCCGTGGGGTAACCCATGCAGCATGGCTCCAGAAAACACTTGGGTGTCTGCATATCAGAGCAGGACTACGAAAAAAAAATCATCACTGAAAGCAGTATTTACAGTCCGGACAGCAGCTGACACCAGTGTTGGCCAGGGATGGGAAGGATGGGGAGGACTGGAACACAGTGAGCTTTGGACTCCAAATCTCTCATGAATTCCCACACCCTCAATTCTGCACGCACACCGACATCCTCATCCCAGGTCTTTTCCTGGGCCTTATCTCTTCTGAACCAGCTAAGAAAAAACTGAGCAAAGCCAAGCTCCTGTTTCACACCCAGGACCATGCACCTGTCCAGCTCCACTGGCATCCAGGGTCGCTCCTGCAGGGGCTGCAGGAGGTGGCCTGTGTTGGAGAGGCCAAGCTCAGGGACCGCAGCAAACCTGCAACTCTGGAGGCTACAGAAGGTGGGAGAAAAAAGCTGCTGTTTCTTCCGAAGACAGGTGATTAGCTGTAAGCTAATCTTCTCCCAAGTAGCTAGCGACAGGACGAGAGGGAATGGCCACAAGTTGCATCAGGGCAGGTTCAGATTGGATATTAGGAAGAACTTCTTCACAGAAAGAGTAGTGAGGCATTGGAACAGGCTCCCCAGAGAGGTGGTGGAGTCGTCGTCCCTGGAGATCTTCCAAAAAACACATAGATGCAGCGCTCCAGGACATGGTCTAGTTGGCACGGTGGTGTTAGGTTGATGGTTGGACTTGATGATCTCAGAGGTCCTTTCCAACCTTAGTCATTCTATGATTCTATGATTCCAGCACAAGTGTGAGCAGGATCCCTCCTGTTGGCAGCAACCGAAAGTCGCTGCAGCACAGCTGGGGCAGCGCGCAGCTGGCTTTGGGTCTCCAGGGACAGGAGGAGAGGCCAGAGGTGACCGCAGAGGCAGCTTGGACGTGCTGACTGATGGCGATGGTTCGCAAGGAGGGGAGAACGTGTGTCCTGGCAGCAGGGAGCACTGGGGACACCCTGCCCAGGCTGTACCCACCCCCACCACTGACCCCAGGGGCAGGGCCCCAGCAGAGCAGAGCTGGGTTGGCAGCGAGGGCTGGCACAGGGCGTGTTTCCCAGGGGAAGGCAGGATGCTGTGCTGCTGCTGCTACCCTTGTTGCTCATCTTCTTTAACAAGCTTCTGCTGGGCCCTATCCAAACACCGCATCCACTCTGACCAATACCCATCAAAAACCGGGCTGCTAGAGGCTTGACCCAGGATTTTGGGTGCCCAGCTTCCACCTCCATGAGCCACAGCCTGGAGCGCGGAGTCCCTGGGACCATGCTGGCACTGCTGCCCGAAGCAGGGACAGTGCAGTAAAACCATTTGCTGTTTCAAAGTTTTTTGGCTGAAGGGGAACCCAACACGAGTGGGTTGATGTGGGTCAGTGCCCAGCCAAGATGAGCTCCTGGGCAAGAAGGCAGCATGCCCTGTCCCAAATCTCTGCCTCCCCAGGACACAAGGCAGGATGCGGCTCACAAGCCTCTTCCTGCAATCCCGGCTGATGGGCTTCTATCTCCACAGACCTTCTGCTTCCTCCTCCCTCCCCAGCGCCAAGCTAAACAGCAGCCTCAGCCCTTTTGGCAAGGGTGGTTTTGCCAGCACTCACCTCCTGTGGGCAGCCCAAGCCAGGACAGGTAGCCCCCAGGCAGGGGGAGAAACCTCAGCACAGCTCCAGAAGGAGCAAGCAAGCCTGGGGAGCTGGCGGCACCCCCTAGCCCATTGGGAAGGAGAGGGCAATCACAGGGGAAGCAGGACTCCTGCTCCCTGAGCTAACGAAACACTCCACAGCAGGCAGGCAGCCACGGGATCCAGGTCCTGCTGATGCTCCATGCGCTGCCCCCCTCCAGCATGCACCTCCTGGGGTGGGGCCCTGCTCCAGCCATGTGAGAGCCCCACGCATGCGATGAGCGAGGGTGAGTACTCGGCTCCCAGGGCTCTGTCCTTGCAGAGGCAGGAAGGGAGGGAAGAGGGGCAGATCCTCCCTGGGGCGTTTGCAGAGCGCTGCACAGGCAGGATGGGAGCAGGCTCCTGCCCAGCAGTGCAGCGGTGGTCTCCAGGCGAGACATCCTCCTCTGCTTTGTCCAGGATGTGCTGCAGGGCTGCCGGGGTATGGGGCTAGCAAGGAAGTAGCTGAGACAAAAAGAAAGATGCTCGCCTGTCCACCCAGCACCTGCAAGCACCTAGGGAGACACTTACCATCTTCCTGCTGCCACAGCTCAGCAGGCTCTCAGCTGGCCATGAGCTGCCACAGAGGAGGTGAGGACCATGCACACACCCTACATCAGCTTTCTACAGCACACCGAAGCTTGGGCCATGGTGCTCATCAGCATCCTCGTCCCCTGCCATGTACAGGACACCTCCCAGCACAGCCACCAGCTCCTGTGTCAAAGCTTTGGACCAGCCGAGGGCAAAAGGGCAAGCACGTTTCTATTAATAGTGAGGAAGGAGGCAGCGTGTGTGGCGAGGGGGGTGAGGAGACCCCGCTACCCGGGAGACGCGAGAGCGGCCGATAAGCGAGGTTTGTCACCCAGCATGGCAGGCGGGTGAGCTCATCAGCAACGCCCCGAGCGCCAGCTCCGAGCTGGGATGCGTGGAGCGGGGCGAGCACTGAAGGCGCCTTTGTTTCCCCCCAGCTGAGCTGTCCCCTCCGTCTCCCTTGTTCAACATCCTCCAAAATACACGCGGGGGGGCGCATAGGGGGCCAGTGAAAGAGGCCTGTGATCCCAGGAGGGCGCACAGCCTGCTGAGCCGAGCCTCTGCTCGGGGCTGTGCAGGGAGGGAGGGAATTAATTTCCCATGCTAGTTAGGCTCCCAACCTAAATAAGGTTATCGGGGTGGCTGCAGGAAGCAAGGGGAGATTGCTCTGGGCTTGCTGCGTGGAGGGCAGCGGGTGCGGATGTGACCGACACAAGGTCATTTGGTGAGCGGGGACCGGCACATTGCCTCTGCAATAGCTGGCGGGAGCGAGCGGAGACCCCGCACCAGCCTGCGCCTGTGCCCACCCTGCGGCGGGCAGGGGACCGGCCTCATTGCGGGGTGGGGGGGTGCTGGCACCAGTGCACAGACCTGCCCTCAGGGGCTCTGGACATCGAGGTGTGAAACCACAGAGCCTGGGGACAGAGGCAGGACACCAAAGGGCTCCTGGGCGGGAAGGCGACAGGCATCAGAGTGGCCGCAGACACCGAGGGACACAGCCGAAAAAGGACTCAGCGCTCCCCACCCACCGAGCCGCTGCTTTGCTGTGGGACACCTCCAGCTTCGCATCTGCCCCTGGCACTGACAGACGGCTCCCACCTGCTGGTTTCCTGCGGGGCTGCCCTTGCAGCCGATACCCCGCAGGACAGTACCCTTCGCTGGGCTCGGGCTCTGGACGCAGGGCTCCCAGGACAGGGACCCACGCCAGCCTCCCCTCCTGCAAACTCATTCCTCCCCACATTTGCGGCCTGTCCCACTGCGGCAGTGGGATGGGGAGATGTCAGTGAGGACTCCGAGCGTGGGAAGGCCAGGAGCCGTGGCAGCACATGGCTTTGGCATTAGCTAACTCAGGCTGGATGGGCTGGGGGGACCCAGGACAGCTCTGCTAGGACGGGGTGAGCCAGGGGACCAGCACCAGGATGCTGCTGGTGTTCAGGACAACACAGCAGTATTTGCTGTGATGCTGAAGTCTGCCCTAGAAGCAGTGCCAAGCACAACGCTGGCAGAGAAGCTGCACACCCTCCAGCACCCCACCGTCTCTCTCCACCTTGCACCCGGGCCAGCTCTATTTTTAGACCCCCTTTGGGGACCTGCTTCCCCAGTGTGGAGATAAGAGTTCAGGCACAGCCTGCGGCTGCAGAGCCCATCTGCTCCTCCCTGGCCTGTGCTCTGTCACAGGAACAAATGTCAGCTCTTGCTCCAGCAACCTGCAGAGAGGAGGAAGAGGAAGAGGAGGGAGGAAGAGGAGGCTTTGGCCAAACCAAAGTAGGAGTTTCCTGGTGTACAGACCCAGCTTTTGCAGGAGGAAAGATAAGACAATGCACATGGAGTTGTCACCCGGAGCAAAGCCAGTCTGCAGCCTGACAGAAAGCTCCGGGGAGGGGAGATGCTGTTTCACAGCACTGTAACACTGTGAGGCTGTTGCAGTGAGAGGTGCACGGGGACCCCCCCATCCTGCAACCACAGCTCTCCTGTCCTCTGCCTGCCCCTGGACATGCTTCCTCCTGTGCCAGGTGAAGACTGGGGGCGAGGGGGACCGGAGGGAAATCGGATGCTGGGAGTGACGGCCATTGTTTGTAGCTAAAATAAAAGCCAAGCAAAAATAAATCCTTCCTGTTGGTGGAGGCAGGGCCCTGGGACACTCTGCCTGCCTGCACAGGGCTGCTTAGAGCTGCCACCGGCAGCAAACAAACGTTTATAGCTCCTGGGATGCCATAAATAGGTGGGGTGTGGGCCAGGAAAGGGGCACAGCCGGGGGCTACCCCAGCACCCTGTGAAGGCAGTGGAGATGCCCCAGCCCCAGGAGGAGCCCTGTAGGGAGGTCACCCACCCTGTGGGACAAACAGACCCAGCACAGCTGGAGAAGTTGCTTGCAGCGGACAGACCACTCTGTCCTCTCCACGGGCCGATGCTGAGCTGCCTGCAAGAGACACCCGGACACTGGGGTGTGCCTCCAGCCCTTGCTGCCTGCCCTCAGCCTCCTCCTGCCCCAGCACAGGCTCCAGGCATCACCAGAGGAGCAATGCCTGAAGCGGGTGTTGGCAGCCCCCTCCAGCCCCAGCACGCTGCTTCCCACCCCATCGGGGCCAGCTTTCCCCCACTGCTGCTCCTGAGGAAGACCATGGCCTCCTGAGCTCTTCACTGAGCTCCCGGGGCCATTCCTGTTCCCATTCCCAGGAAGGTTTCTTTCCGATGGGGAGGAGGCAGGCACGCAGCCGGTGAGGAAGTGCCTTAGTGGGGGCGGTGCAGCGCTCCCAGAATTGTTCTTTTGTGCAGAAGACAGCAGGACAGACTGCCGCCTGCCCGTACCTTGCCTGCGGCCACCACTCCTCCGGTGCAGGCAGGAGGAGCACCCTGCCAAGCAGGCAGGAGAAGGGCAGCACTCCAGGAGGTGGCAGGGGCACGCAGGGCATCTCTGCCAGGCTCAGCTTCTCAGCCAGCCATCACCAGCTGGGTGTGGGGCAAACTGGGATGAGTGGGACAGGCTGGTGGAGCCAGGAACGCCAGCCCGTACAGTACCTCCTCCTTCCAGCGTGGCTGTACAGCTACAGAGCAACTTAGCGTGCTCCAGCCCGGAGGGGTTTTAGAGAAAAGCCAACCATTAATGATTACACTTGAGCTCTGACAACATCCCGTAACAGTGGAAGATTTGCTAAGGGGCCACTCGATTCACATGAATCATCTCCTCCCTGGAAACAAGGGCCCCTTGAGTGGGGCGGATGAGGGGAGCGCCTCTGACTTGGCATCCAACAACGTCAGCAGGAGCCTGAGCACTTAGGGCTGGCTCCTGCATGGCCAGGAGCCCCCCACCCTCCCTGGCTTTCCAACTGCCCCAGCCAGTGCCTCTTCCCACCCTCACTGTGATTAACCCCCTTGCCATTAGCCCAGGACCCCAGCAGCCACCCCTGCTCCCCCAGCAGCTCCCAGCTCAGACACCTCTGCAGCCCCAAGCATTGAGGAGCACAGGGTAAGCTCAAACCTTTTGATCTATCCCCCAAAGTCCCGGCACCTCCCTGCTGCCTCCCCACCACCCCACGCACACCTCATACCCCACCAAGCCAGGCTGCAGCAGGTATGGCAGGGACACCCATCTCCTGGGGATCTCATCACCACGGCCTTACAGTAACTAATAGCCTTAGCTGATAACCTTGGAAAATCAGTCCCAGGAGATGAAACCTGCTTGCTCAAGGGGGGCAGAAGGTCCCTCGCCAGCTCTCCCTCTGGGCACAGTCACTGGCTGGCTTCTCTCCTTACAGAAGGAGCCTGCAAAGGTCCACAGAGCCCCTCCATCATGCTCCAGCCCTGGGAGAGGCAGAGATTAGCTACCAGAGAGGTTAAACAGCAAGAAGGCTGCCCTGGCTGTGTCTGCTGAGCCTCCTTCATCTCTTCCCCCATCTTCTCCACGCACACACCCCAATGCTGACAGCAGCTCGGGTGGGGGATTCCTTTCCCAGCGTGGCCCCAGCAGCACAGCCAGCTCAGCCGCCTTCAGCAATGCTTGTGTGAAGGGTCCTGCATCTGGCCCAGTGCCTTGGCCATCAGCAGCTCATCTCCCCAGTATAAATAGCTCTGCAGAAAGCCTTATCGCATGGCCTTGCTCCCAGCCGCTCGCCCACCCGACCAGCTGAGCAGCAAGTCCAATCCAGGGCAGAGAGGCAGAACTGCCCTCTCAGCCAGGCTCTCCCCAAGCCCTCCTGCTTCAGCCTGACCCCCTGTGCCACCAAAGCAGTTTATCAGAGTCCTTGCCACCCCCAAAAGAAGTGGAGAGGGGAGCAGTGTCACAGGTCCAGGGGCTGGTGCTCTGCCGCACACAAGGGAATCAGCTGCTGGAGCAAGACCCCAAAGACCCCCATCGCGATGCACTCTTTTCTGAAGGAGAGAGTTTCACACCCTCCACACAGTTTTACACATGAAAACATGAGTCCTGAGTAGAGGAAAGTGTAGTTACAGGCCAACAGAACTTGCACAGCGCGTGTTCACGCCCCTGCCAGGTCACACGCTGCAGAAACCATTGCTCACTGCTGGGGGGGGCAGCAGCCTCTTCTCCATGCAACAAGATCAAAGGAGAAACTGGAGAACGAGGGGATCAAGGTGGTTCCCTTCTCACCCAGTGCCCTGCCAGCAGCACACCCCTCGCAGCTTGGCCCAGAGGGAGGGATGCTGCCCTGCCGTGAAGCCCCAACCTGGGTCAAGGCTCTCCTGGCGATGCCCACGCTCAGAGCATTGCTGTGGGTGAAAAATCTCTCCCCCAGTGGCAGTGACTACACGCCCAGGGCTGCAGCACCCTCACCCTGCCTGCTCTGCTTGGCACCCCAGTCCCCTGGGGCAGCGACTCAGCAGGGGTGTCACCTTCCCAGGGAGCCCCCAATGGAGCCACAGGGCATCAGAGAGGCTGAGGCTCTCCGGAGAAGAAGAAACCCCTGGGGCAGCCCTTGCTGGGCTGTGGGGTATGTCCTTCCTCGCAGCAGCTTGCAGCAAAGCAGAGCGCTTCAGGAGCTGTGCAGGTAATAATTAACAGGCTGATTAAATCAGCCACAAACCTCTCCTGTAACCCCTGCAGATAGCGAGCCTGTTCCCCCTCCACTGAGGGCTCCGCTGCCCTTTCTCTGCCTCCTGGGGAAGGCTGTGGTGGTTTGCTTTAGCTCACCAAAAGCAAACTTCATCCCTCTGACCCAAAGAGGCTCCACCTGCCCCCACCCCAGAGGAGAAGGGGGAGTTCAGGATCACCCTCTCTCACTGCTGAAGGCAGCAAGAAGCTGAGCAAATAAAAGCCCTCAGGTGAGATATCGCTGGGTGACCCTGCTCAGGCAGGGCACAGGCAGCCTCCTCCCTCTGCCTGCTCTGCCCCTGCCCCCTGAGCCCTGGGAGGGCTCCCAACCCCCAGTACAAGTTGTTTCCAGCCACAGTTCAACCCAATCAATGCAATTAGCTCTGCGTGGACCAGATTCAGTGCTTCCAGGTGACATTCAAAACTCAGTGCCAGCCTCGGTGGGTGGGTGGCAGGATGCTCTGCTGGGCCAGCCTGGGAGCAGGGCTTGGAGGCTGCTGGCTGGAGAACACGTTTAAATAATGAATGAAAAGAGAGGTTTGAGATGCCCTTTAAAGGAATAGTCAGGCAGGGGTGAGACCTGCTGAGTAATGTATAAAAAACAAGCTTCAGGCAGAGGGGAGATGTTAGGATTAGTCAGAACCCAGAATAAACTGTATTTTCTCCAACCAAAATTTTGGCGTCGGGCTTTTCCAAACAAACTCCGCAGCACAGGGAGCAGCAGGCTGGCCGAGGCTCCCTTCCGACACCAGGAGAGGCCCCAGCACCAGTGCCACAACCATTTGCTCACCCCTGCAATGGGCAGAGCACTGGGAAGCCTCCCCAGGTTGCACCTTCCCAGAGCAGCTTGCTCAGAGCTGGGGTACCTGAAGCTCTCACCTCTCTGTAGCGCTCTGTCTCCACCAAACCTCAACCTCCAGGACAGCAGGAATTACAGCTAATTGCAGGTACGGTGGTGGGAAACCTGCTGACTCAGCACCCCAGTGCTGAGGACGGCTGTCCCGCAGGCATGCCCTCCCCACCACCCTATGCCCAGGCAGGCATGGCTATATTACCACCCAGAGCTGGGTGCGTCCTCCAGCCCCCAAATCTCCAAAATGGACACCCCAGCCCCACTGATGGGGGTAGGAAGCTCTCTGCATCCCAAAAGGCTGCTCCCCTTCCCCAAAGCCAAGATCCAAAACATCTCGGATGTAATACCCAGCCCACAGGAGCAAAATGTGGGGGGGCTGGCAGGACTGATGCGTGTTTCTGCGAAGAAGAGTCACATGAGGTGGTTCTGCCTGGAGCTTTGGAAGCAGAGGAGGGTACGGGACCCTCACCTAGCAGGGTGTAGGCAGGGACGGCACAGGATGCGCAGGAAGGAGTTGGGGGATTAGCCACCAGCCAGCTCTGCTTTCTGGAATGCTTTCAGCCACGTTGCACGATGCAGACTCCTCTTTTCAGAGGCAGCCGGAGGAGAAACCACAGACCCCTATGGGGCAAAGATCCCTGTGGAGTCAGGGGGAGCGAAACAAGCACCCAGCCTTCCGTCAGCAGGTGTCGGTGGGCATCCCTGCCTCCACTCCAGCGATGCCCAGGGGCCTGGGGGCTGCGCCAGGAACCAGCCTCCCCTGCCCAGGGTGGGGATTGGAACCTACGCAGGGGCCACCCCAGTCCTGTCCCTGCAGGAAAGTAACGTTCCCAGGGTGGTCAGGGCACAGCAGAGGGTCTCTGTGTTGGGAGGGCTGGGGCTGTGCTGCCCCAGAGGACCCTCGGAGGGCAGGATGAGCGTATTTTCTCAGCTGAGAACAGCCCTTCCGTTTCCTTCCCTTGCCCAGCTCTGCCGGGAGCATCAGGTGCCGCAGCAAGGCCACGATCAACAGCATTTCCTACCCGCTTAACCCCTGCGGAGCAGGGCTGGAGAGGCAGGAAAGCTGACAAGCCCGAGCACAGGGGGGGATGCGACTGCCCTGGTTACTGCCGATGGCTCCGTCAGTGCCGGGGCTGGTTCGCTGTGTCTGCTTTTAATCCAGGGCACGAAAGCCAGCTATCAAACCTCTTGCTGCCTAACTTCTATTCCTGACCGATTTCTTCACAGCCTCAGTTTCCCAAGGTGCGAGATGACACTGAGACCGCATGAAAATGGGAGGCTGAACCCACTGGACAAGGAGCCTCAAAGGGGCTGTTCCTCAATCACTAAGTTGGATGGGTTTAATGTCAAAAAAAACCCCAGAGGAAAACCAAAGCCATTCTTCAAGCTGCTCCTTACATATCTCCAGCTAATTGCCAGCGATCAGAGCATACCAGCGTCTCCCAGAGCTCCCTCCTATCACTTCCAGGATCACATGCACATGAAACCCACTTCAAAAAAAAGTATTCTGAACATGGAAAGCCCTTGCAGCAAAGATCTGGTTTTGTTCCTGTTACGAAATGTCAGTGTTTTCCCTTCCCTGCCAAAGAGCCTGTCTTTGATGCGATGGGAGGCATTATCAGGAGCAAAAATGGAGGGGGCTGCAGCAGCGTGCCATGGGGGAAGCCTGGAGGGGGGAGCGGGAGATCAAAAAAGGTGTTTTCATCCTTCCCCACTGTGGAGACTGCAGACCATCAGTGCAGCGACCCAAGCTCCCCAAATACTGCAGCTTTTTAGCACCGTGGGGTGGTGAAGGGCAGGCTGTTGGTGGCTGCTCGGATACCCTCCTCACGGGTGGCAGGACCTGCTCTATTCACCCCACGAGTGCTCTGGCAGGGGGTGCCAGCCCCTTCTTTGTGCAGTGGCAGGGCAGAGCTGGCAGAGACAATGCGGAGCTGCTTGGGAGGTTTCCAACCCAGTTGTCCTGCTGCTGCCCTGGAAAAGTGACATTTCATTGATATTTTTCAGGACTGACAGCTGTGCCATTAATTTTAAGGTTCCTTACATGCAGGAGGAGATGTGTGTTCCTCAGGAGAGAACTTTAGCTGTGCCAGATCCTAGCTGGTGTAGGGAAGGGTTAAGGGGTTAGGACATGAGTCTGGGATGCCAGAAACCACTTCAAGCCTTCACTCTGCTAAATTGTTATCTCCTGTCCCCAGCAAGTTACTTGGCTACCAAACAACAGGCAGATCTTGGGTCTAGCCCAGTTTTCACTCCCTGTCCTCCTCTGAAAAGCCTTCCCACTGTTTGGGATGAGACAACTTCTTCAAAACCTTAAACAAAGTTTTCCTGGGCTGGGGTAAGAACCGCCCGCCAGCTGCAGGAGAGAATTTCAGGCACACGGGGGCTCAGCGCTGCTCCATAGCAAAGGGCGCAGCAGCCTCGCAGCGCAGCACGTTTGCACCGGAAAACAACATTCCCAGGTCAAGAGCAAATGCGGGAAAGAGGCAGGTTTTCCAGACAGCCCAGGCAGATAGGACAGTCCCCAGGGTCCCTGGCTGGAGGACGCTGCCCCACAGCAGTCAGTAAGGACACCAGCCAGCTCCTTCCCCTCTCCAGCAGTGCCTGCCGCAGCGGGCGCCCGTGGCGTGCAGGACAGGGCAGTCTGTGTCCCCGCTGGTGCAGCCAGGCTGGCTTCAGCCGGGATCCAATACCTCCAGCGAGACCCACTGCCCCCCGTTAAGGGCAGCGTAGCACACAGGAGGATATCGGAAGATATAAAGGGGCAAATAACCCCAGTGCCTCTCTGCTTCGCATCTGCGTCCCTGGGGCCACCTTCCCACCCCTCTTTGCCCCACACGGTGGGGCCGGGGCAGCCCGCGGTGGGCGCAGCCCCCTTCCCCACACGCTCCCCAGCTATAAACAGGCGGTGGCCCTGGGCAGCTGAGTTTCCAGCGGAAGGAATGGCTGCAATGCGGGGGAGAGCTCGGCACTTGCCTGGCGTGCTAGCAGCTGGCCCGATCTGTGCTTCGCACCCACCCTGCACCCCCTTCCGCCGGGCTACGTGCGTGGGGCGGGCGGGATTCTTGCCGCCAGCTTGCAGGCAGCAGGTCAGGAATGATCCGGGCTCCCTCCCACCAACCCCACTGCCTCCCCATTCCTGTGGGCAAGCTGGAGCCAAGTTTATCCCTGACACATCTCCACTGGCTTTTCTGGATTTAGACCCCAGATAAGTTTGGTGCAGGACCTAAATTCTAGTGGCACAAAAGGTCAGGGAAGAGTCACTAACAAGGAGAAGCCGTGTGGGAGCACAGCCCTGCTAGAGTAAAGGCTCTTGGCAAATCACCTCCCAAATCACACACACACACACTCCTCCATCAGTACAACCTGAAACAACTCTGCAATCAGCCCACAGCACCCATTCCCCCAGTCAGCCACTGGTGCAGAGCTGAGCCCTGCCCAGCCTTCCAGGAAAGGCAGCAGGCTCAGCAGGAGCATGGAAAGGGATGAAGAAGTTGGTGGATCATAAAGCAAGAGCAATTCAAAGTACACACAGGGGCTGAGTGGAGCTCCAGGTGAAGAAAGGGGCTGCCAGAGAGCAGGCAGAGGCTGGGAGCGGGGCACAGAGCTCCTACCCACCACAAGACTCAGCACCCCTTGCACTAGGGAAGGGAGCCTGGCAAGACCCCCACACCTTCCCTCTGTGAGCCATAGTCCCCAGAGGGATCCAGCAGCTCTGGGAGATGAACAGGAGAGTCTGGAGGAGGTTTACATTAGCCAAGAGCCATCCAGGTGCCAACAGTAATTCATTACAAGCACTCAAAGCAAAGCCGGCAGACACTGCTGTTGCTACCATAGAAGGCACCAGCAAGGGGGATGAAACAGCAGAGTGGCTCTCCCCTGGCAGGGCTAGCCCATGGAGCAGCAGCACCATGCCCAGGTTCATCTCCACAATGTTTCAGGATGGTTTTCACAGAGTGCTGGGCACCCCCTGCCCTTCCCTGCGGGGAGGTTCCAGGTTTGATTTTTGGGGTGGGCTGGGATGCAAACAGGGCAGCCTCCCACCAGGTCACACAGCAAGAGAACGGGGAAGCCGAGACCTTCTGCTCTGCTCTCTCCCCATCAGTGAGGTCCTATGGGACCTTGAAGGACAGCTCTGGCATCACATGTCATTTTACAGCACTCAGCCTCCTTCAGAGCTGGCAAAGCCACCCTGTCTGGCTGGCAGGCAGGAGGGTAAGCTGCAGCTGTGGGAGAAGGCTGTCACCGTCCCTGTCCCCTCCTGGTCTGCTGGGCATTGACACCACACTCCAAGCACTGATACCATGAGCTGCAGCCTGAGAGTCAAACTCCTCATACTGCGTTTCCACTGCGGAAACACCACCCCATCCTTTTACATCGGGAAGGGGAACTCTTGACCCTCAAGGTCTTTCTGGTGCTGACCCAGAGCTGCAGACACAGCACTGCCTGAACCACCCTGAGACTTCAGCATGGTCCCAGCCTGCAGAGCTGGAGCATCACCCCTGGCTCCCCTGTTATCATTTTTGGCTGGTACTGCTGCAGCACCTCCTAGGACCGGTGAAGGGCCAGGACCCCCGTGCTGCACCATGTCACCACCTGCTCCTCCCCTGCAGCCCTAGGCCACCGTTCTGCAGCAGCAAGCAGCAATGCCCCTGTAAACCTTCCTCTGCTCCCATCCAAGGACCTGCCAGCCCCAGTGGAAAGCCAAGACCTTCTCTCCAAAGTTGGCCCAAAGCCCTGGCAGGTTTATTCGTATCCCAGATCAAAGCCTAACATCTACATGAGCCCAATGCCACAAGCTGCGGGCGGGAATCACACACATGTGGGAACGCAGCCACTTCCCAGCAGGGTGGGTATCAGGCTCTCCGTGGCTTTACAAGACCACCGGCATCATCCCCAGCTGGGGAAACTCTCTGAATCCAACCAGCTCCATCAGGAAACACCAGTCACCTCCACTGGCTTTTCACCCACCTGCCCAACAAAGGGAGACTGGTACCAGTTTGTGTCCCAACTGCGTCTGCTGCAGGGGAAAGGATGCACAACCCTCAGCCCACCGGGACGGGCATCCCCTCGTCCTCGCCGGACGNCGCCGGACGGTTCCCGGCACGGCGGGGACGAGGGGATGCCCGCCCCGGTCCCGTTCCGGTCCCCCTTACCGCTGAGACGGTCCATGGTCCCGGAGCCGCGGGCAGCACCGGCCGCCCCGGGAGGCGCGGGCGGGCGAGTGTCACCGGTAGCAGCCGCCCGTCGGGGCCGGGTCTCGGCTCCGGAGCGGCCAATCGCTTCGTCCGCCCCTCCCTTCTGGGCACGGCAGCGCCGAGCACCGGCACGGCACGGCACGGCACCGAGACACCTCCTGGAGGTGTCCTCGCCCGCAGCAGGGGCGGAGAGTTTGTGTGTGTCCCCCCCCGGCATGTGCAACCCTTCAGCACCCACATCGCTCCACCTCCCTTGCACCGCTGAGGGTGTCCCGGGGTTCCCCCCCGCCTTCCCGTGCGTCTCCCAAGGGTGCTCCCCCACATCCCACACGTGTCGCACCCTGGTGCTGTCCTGTGCCGGGTTTGTGTCTCCTCCAGGCATCGAGCATCCCCAGCAGCGGCAGCACCCAGAGATCCCCCCGTGGAGGGTGGGGGTCAGGAGCAAGCCACCTCCACCTGCCTGCAAGGGCTATTGGTTTGGGCAGCTTCAGTTTGGGCAAAGAACCAGGACCAAGCCCCCCCACCCAAAGGCACACCCACGGAGCAAGCACAGTGCTCCCACAGCCCCTCACTCCCTGCTTCACCCGTGCTCCCCCACCCCACCCAAACCCCTTCATATCTGCTCCCTCCTGGTGTCCCTTGTGTGCCTGGCCGCTGCCTGCCCACGGTGCCACCACCGCTATCCCTCCCCAGCGAAGACCTCAGGGGACACCTGGGCTTGGGACACTTGTGGATATGCGAGAGAGCATCCTGTGCGTGGAGAGCATGTGGAAGCAGGGGCAGTGACTCCTGGCACCCCCACAAGCTCTCCTGGCCTCAGGACTGCAGCTGAGCCCTCTTCTGGGGACAGCAGGCTGTGACAGAAATGTGGTCCAGTTTCACACGTACCCAGTTATCACCTGGCAAAGCAATAATTGGAATATTAGATGTGCATTAGCAACTGGCCTCCAGGGCTTCCCCAGCTGGGGCACTCTTGGCCCAGGGCAGCTTGGAGGCAGTGCCCCCCCTGTCACAGCCCCCCATCCCCGGCCGGGAGCCAGCCCTGCCCTGCTCTCCCCAGGCAGCTCCCGCCTCAACACTGCTCCCTGCCTGCTCCGTGTCTGTGGGTCCCTCCCTTCTGGATCGAGCCCTGTTTTGTCTCGTAATGTGGGGTCACCCCTGGGGCTGTGGCTGAGACGCATGGGGCTCACAGGCCAGCGCCGCCAGCGCCGCTGCCTGCCGAGCTCTGGCTGCTTTGTGGCTGGGATTTGCAAAGCAGACAAACGAGAGCGGGCTCAGGCAGCGATGGCTTCCAGGGCAGGCACTAACACCCCCGCTGCTGCTCGCTGGGGTGCAGAGGGGTGCTCTCTGGCACCCCGGGGCAATGGGAGCCCATGAGGGTCCCACAGGACATCTGCTGCCCCTGAATGGCATGGGCTGGAGAGGCTCCCTTGGCTTCAAGAGGTAGCACTGAGCCCTGCCTCAGTTTCCCCATTTTTGCCATGCAGGTAGTTGCAGGGAACATGTAGTCGCTGTCCTTAAAATACTTTGAAAATGAAGAGACTCCCGCTGTTATGTTGTTGTTGTTATTATTATTAATATCCTCCAGGCTTTATCACTGAAACTGCAGCTGGAGATGCAAGTTTCCTATAGCCACAAATGGTTGAGCTTGATTTAGTTTATATGAGTGAAATCATTATAAATACAATTGGTTCATTTACTGCTGCACTAAAGCAGACAGGAGCAATTACCAGTGCAATATTGCCATCTCCACCTCAGGCCCCAGCCCCTTCCCTGCCAGCGTAAAGCTCCTGGAGCTGGAACTGCTGCTGACAGCAGACCTCCTGCCCCGAGCACCCTGCGCCCTGCCAGACCCCTGCAAGGGGCCACGCACGTCTCTCCTGCCTCACACAGAAACCCAGCGATGGCTTTTTTGGGTAACGAGCTGGGCACGCTCAGCACCCAAAGGTGGTAGTGCTGATGGCAGGGAGGGCATTTGATCCACCTGATGGGAGACACCAGGACAGGCAGCAGCAGAGCTGGCCCATGGTACGGTGAAGGTAAGACCCTTGCTGCCCCCTTGGAGGAACCCTGCTGACTCAGCTCTTGCAGAGGTGCCCAGTGGTTTGCTGGCCTGTTTGGGACTGCTCTGTCCTGTAGTATGCCTGAAAATTGTACCAGACAAGCAAATAGGAAACCAGAGAACCACAGACACCAGGAAAGATGTTTGTGTGGAAATAACCCCATTAGTTTTAAGAAAAAATATGCAAAAGCTAAAAAAATCCCAATAATTAGCAGCAGCGCGAACGCCGAACAGCCCCGGTAATGGCCTTCGTTCCTGGAGCCTTGCAGAGGGATTAATCCGGGACATAGACAGCAGTGATGGGGTAATTCAGGAAAAACCCCACAAAAAGGCCCAGCAGTGAGTGGGACTGGCACCCACTTGCCCACAGGTCCCGGCCAGACTGCTCCCACTGCTGCTCACAGGGGTGCCGAGACCCCGGAGCAGCAGGGCTGGGTGCTCGCTCCACCTCTGGGAGGGTCTGATGGGCAGCGGCCCGGGACTGGGTGGCACCGCAGCTTGCCTGCCCTTGGGGCTTGCCGGCCCTGGACAGACCTGAAGAGCCGCAAGAAATGGTGCAAGGGAGGAGGCGGCTTTGGCAGTGTCATTTCAGCAGGGCTTGGTTTTGGGACAGCCTGGGGAGCGTCGTTCCAGCACTTTGGGAGGAGAAATGGGCTCCACAGCCACACAGGGTTTGAGGGAAAGCCAACAGCTCAGGACACATCAGGGCTCAGGCTTGCACCTTGACCCGTAGGGGTGAACCCTGCTCCCTGTGGGATCCCCAACAGTGCTCCTCCTTCTATTTCTGATCCTGACGGTGAGGCTGAAGGTACTCCCCAATGCATGGCCCTGTTAAAGGCAGGGAGGGCAATAAGAAACCCATGGTGGGATCCCACTTCCTTGCAAATGTACCCAGGGCCTTTACCGACCCCGAAGTAAATACACAGACTGGCTGAGCAGAGGGGAACAGAGCTCCCCATCCTACCCCCCTCCCAGCCCTGCTCCTCCTCAGCCCCAAGACACAGCCCTGGGTGCTGTGGCTGCAGCAGTAAAATCGCCCCCCTTGCCCCCATGGGTCAGTAGTGACAGATGCCAGGCACTTTGGGGCTCGTGTGGCTTTAGCCCCTGGGAAAACCCAAGGACTGATACAGGAACAGGGTTGGAAAAGAAAAGGAAACAAAGAGCATGATCTGCAAAACTCCAATTCACTCTCAGGGGTGCAGAGGGCGCCTCTGCCACATACAGCACTGAGAATCATACAGAGCTGCAATATAGAGATCTTTCTATGTATATATTTATAGGTATGTATATATTTATAGTGCACTGCATTTAAAAGAGCCGGGCCTGCTTCTTCAACTCGTTCCGCTTCCAGAGGGCCAGGCGGTCGAACTCGGCGATGGTCATGCCAAAGATCTGGTAGAACTCCTCCTGGGAGAGGTGGCGCTGGGGAGAGAGGGGATGCTGAGCCAGGGCTGGGGACCACAGCCAGCACGTGGCCATTGGCCCAGATGTGCTGTACGGCTGCAGCAGGGGCAGAGGGCATGCGAGGGGGTCTGACAGCACCCCCTGGCCGGCTGGGTGCAATGCGGGGGCTGCAACCCCCAGCAGTATCCACCCGGGAGAGGGGAGGTGCTTGGCTCCCTCCTGCTCCTGCCAAATGCATTTCTGCTGTGGGCACGGGGAGCAGCTCTGTCCAACCAGCGGAGCTACAGGACTGCTGGGACATTGTACTGGCACATGTGTGCTCCTGGAGAGCCATGGAGATGCCCTTCACATGTCCATGAGCCCCTCGCAGCCCCATGCTGCCTGCCAGCTAAAGGGACACCCCGCAGGACTGGGTACCTCTGACCTCAGGGAGACTGTCCCCAGTGGAAAAGGCTTCCCTCACCTCTAACCGAGTCCTGTCCACATCTTTGGGCAGCTGGTTCCTCCCCCTCGTCTTCACCAGGAGCAGCTCGTAGGGGTATATCTGCATGAGAACACAAAGACCACGGGGTTGCTCTGGAGCCAGAAGAGGACAGCTGGGCACACCTGGACACGGGGCCATGGGGGCCACCAGGGCAAAGCCTTCCCTCACCACATTTAGCAGGGTTTGGGTGGCACTGCTGTCTCCAGAGCTTGGATGGGATGGGGCAGAGGCGGGACTTGCTCTGAGGGTGGCCCTAATCCCCCTTGAATCACCTTGGTGGCTCTGGAATAGCCTGGTTCCTCCGCGAAACCCAGAGTGGCCCAGGGACGGGTGTGAGTAGGGAACCAATCACCAGCACAATCACCCTTCTCTGTTCCTCACCCAGGACACAATTCTGCTTGGCCAAGTGCTTGGGACCCTGGCAGGAGGGGGAGGACTCTGGTCTGAGCCCCACAGTCCTGGGACGGGGCTGTCAGGTGGGGGATGAAGGTAGGGCATTGTGGGCAAAGGGCAAAGTTTCCTCCTGAAGGGCCTGGGGACACACGGACACATCTCTGGGACTCCCTCTGGATGGTACTTGCGTCTCCGGCTGGCAGCTGCTCCTTGGAGTGGGAGCATCTTACCTTGTACTCTACAGGGAGAGAGAAAAGACAGAGAGACATGAGCCACACTGAACTCTCCGCTGCCAGGATCCTCCCCCTGGGGCTGTGGGGACCCATGCCTGTATCCCCACTTCTCCCTCCAGCCTGGACCTCATCTTCTGGAGCTGTCTGTGGTGGGGTAGGCAGCTCCACAGCATCTGGCTCCATGCCTACAGGGTCCCCTGCCCACGCTGCTCCCCAGCCCTGCAGCGCCTTACCTCGCATCCCCCAGTTGACGGCATTCGTGCTGTCGTAGTGGAAAAGCTCGGCACTGGGAGGCTGCAGGAAGGACACAGGGAGGAAGGGAGGGAGGAGTAAGAGGGGGTCCCCTCTTGGCACCTTGACACCCTCTTGGACTCCCAGCGTGGCACGTTCTGTGTCCCCAGGGGGAAGGCACTCACCCACCCTGAAGCAGGGCCTACTTCCCACACCTGGCAGTGGGGAAACTGAGGCACAAGGAGATGTGACAAGCCCAGATCACACGGAGGCAGGATCAGGTCTCCCAACCCCCAGAAACTGCTGCCCGAGGGTATAAAGCAAAGCTCTTGTGTTGGGAAGGAACACCAGCATCCCTCTGAAACGTGTCCTGCAGGACGTTCAGGGCAGGCACCTCTGTCCTGTAGTGACTGGACAGGGCACTTTGGTCCACAGTAAGGGTCATTTTGGATTGGCACAGAGCAGCAGTGGGAGCAGGGGTGCAGAGAATGGGGGAGCAGGACACCTCTAGTCATGAAAGGGGAGCACCAGGGGCTTTGAGGAGCCTGAGGAGAGTGACAAAGGGTGCAGATATGCCTGGCAGCAGCAGGATGCAGACAGCAGGCACTTACCCTGTGCAGCCCGTTCCTCCTGTAGGCAGGAAGGGAGGCCGACTTAGAAATGAGGGGATCTGCAAAGAAGCCACCAAGGTGTGTAAGGGAAAATGCAGGGGTGAGCCCCACACCCCTGGAGAGCACCCACTGGACCACTCTACCCCTGTGCTCCCACATCGCTGCCCAGCTCCACATTCACCCAGCTCTGCCTCCTTCCAGCTCCAACTCATTTCCAGCCTGGCCTCCTCCCGTGCTGATACTCTTCTCCCCAGAACCCCTTTCCCACAGCAGCCCTCCCACCTCACCCTTCAGCACAACAAAATCTCCTCAGTTTCTCTGGCTCGTCCTCTCCCAGTGCTGCCACCAGCTCTGCCCTGGTTCAGCTCTACCCTGGCCCAGCCTTTCAAGGGCTCCTTCGTCTCTTTCCTTCTTTCCCCCCTGGTCCCAGCATCTCCCCCAGCTTGGGCTCTGCACCCCACAGCCACAGGGGATCAGCCACGGAGGAGCTGCAGGCTCAAGACGAGAGCACTGTCGGCCAGGTAGTGCGTCCGGGGAGCTGCAAGGAGAGCAGAGCCAGGCGTCAGGGAGGGCTGAGCGCCCCACAGCACGCAGCTGCCCAGCTGCCCGCCCCACGGCTCCGCCTCGGGGCTCCTGGGAGCCCAGCGGGGCTGTGGGACTCCCTGAGCATCCCTGCACAGCCCCGTCTCTGTGAGGGCTGATGGGCCATGAGACGAGAGAGCATGGCACGGGCAGGGGCATTGCTGACAGCACCTCCCAGCATGGGCCCAGGCGACCCTGCAGCCCTGAGGAGAGAGGGGCTGGGTGCTCTGGGTGCTGTGCAGTGAGAGCAGCACAAGCAAGGAAGGCAACCCTGGGGCCAGCCAGCAGGTCTGGGGTGTCAGGGGGTCTCAGATGTGCTGTTAATGAGGAGGCACACAGGCAGTGAGCCCAAAACAGGTCAGAGCAAACCCAGCGTGTGCTGTGAGATTCCCACGGGACCCTCCAACCACACAGCGAGGCACTTCACCAGGCTGCCCGGACTGCAAACACCCGCCGGGCAATGCCCCATCCCAGCTACGGCACACGGAATGGATGGAGCCCTCCAGAGAGGAAGAGCATTTCCCAAGTCCAACCCTGGCCCCAGCACCCCTCTCACCACCCCACCCCTTGCCCCTGTCCTTCCCACAGGGGCTGGGGCCATGCAGTGCCGGGTGGGACGGACAGATGGACAGGGCTGTCCTTACAGCCATTGAGGGAGCCCTCGTAGCCAGCTGTGTGCAGGGCTTCTCTGCTGCTGGCCGAGCTCCGAGGGGGTGTCCAGGGGTCTGCGTAGGAGTTGGACCGAGCCTTCATCTCCTCCCTCAGGATCAGCCTGCCGATGCCGCTCTGGATCTGGGTGGGAGGAAAGCCACTTTTGCACCCCTCCTTTCCTTGCCCAACCCTTCCTGACTGCTGGCACATCGTGGCAGGGCACAGCACCTCCCAGCATGGGCTCAGCATCTCCCCATCCATAAACCATCAGAGAGACGAGGTGCTAGGGTGGGGTGTCTCAGCAAGGGGGGGGGGTGCATCCCCCACAGAGGGAGATCACTCACCTTGTGCATGCCCCGGTCGTACCCGTCCTCCTCACCTCCTGATGAGAACCTCCGGGCCCGGGGGGCTGCAAGGAAACAGGTCAGATGGGGGTGAAGGTAGAGGCAGGTGGGGAGAAGACAGTCCCTAGCTGCATGGGGACAGCCAAGTCCCAAGGGCTGCTAGGATTTTGGGGCCACATCTTGGCTCAACCCCACCCTTGGGTCCAGACGCACCTCACGGTGGGGGTTCCCTCCCAGGAGTGGCTGGGTTTGGGGGCAGGAATGGGTTTCCTCTTCCACCAGCACCACGGGGGGCTGTTACCTTTGGGGGAGCCTTGGAAGGACCAGTACTCTGACTCAGAATGGTAGTACGGGTCTGGGGAGTAGGCAGGGCTGTACTTGGATGACTGTGCGATGTCTTCGCTGGTTTTGCTTTTTGTTGCTGCAGGGAGGTTGTCTGCAAAAGGAACAAGGAGAGCTGTAATGATGACCTTGAGTCCACCAGCAGGACTTGCAGAGATGCATCCCAGCACAAATCCCCTTCCCTCCCCCCTCCCCAGTGGCCGCCAGCGATTTATGTCTGGGACAGCAAGGAGCAGAGCTGGGAGTGATCCATTTTCAGACTGCTGACACCTCCTGGAGATAAGGATGCAGAGGCAGATGGTGGGGACAGTCACAAGCAGAGGGGCTGGAAAGGGACCCCAGCAGCTCATAGCCCACAGCACCAAGACAAGCTCTGGCTCCTGCAAAGAGCTCACGCCCAGTACCACCAGTGCGGCCGGCCTCCCCATGCCTCACCACGCACCGGCTGTAACCCGACAGACAGGAGGGGATGGAGGAAAGCTCAGTCCCGGCGGGGAAAGGGCTCCTGGAGGGTTACTGCCAGGGGAAGGCAGCAGCGGGCAGTGCAGCAGGGGGGAGCAGAGGGGTGACTCCATCAGCTGCAGCACTATCAGGGGCTCAGCACCCCCCGGCAGGGCCACACGCACAGCTCTGCTCAGTCCAGGGGCTGAGGTACACGTGAGAAACCCAAGGGCAAGCCCTGCTCCTTTCCCCCGGAGGCCAGGGGACTCGCAGGGGAAGCGCACCGAGGACAGGCTGTGTGGCAGAGCCGTCCCACCACCCCAAGCGGGTGCAGGGGACCCTGCCAACGGCAGCTACTTACAGCAGCGGGTGCAGCCAGCAGCGGGGCGGTGGGAGTTGGGCAGGTGGGAAGGGAGAGCCCAGGAGCCCAGGGAGAGAGAAGAGACAGAGTTACTGCTCAGGGGGAGCGGCTGTCCCCCTGTGCACAGACGCAGGCAGGGAGAGCACAAGCCAGCCCTGCTGAGAAACACCACACACCCCTGCGCCTCCTCCCCAACGCTCCCCACCCCCCAGGCCCGTCTCACCCTGGAGCATCCATCCAGGACAGGCTGTGATTTTTCTCCAGGGCTCCAGATGAAACTGCAAATTACCTTCTTCATCCCTTTCCTGCGGCTGCTCTGGCTCCTGGTGTCAGCTAGCAATGGCCACCTTCGTCCCCTCTACCACCCCGCTGTGGCCTCGCTCCCCTTCCCACCGCTATCCCTGTCCCCCGCGCTACTGACAGCCTTCGCCTCCGCTCCTCGCTCCAGGGACGCGGTTCAAAGTGGCCTTTCTCTCACTCAGAGCCCTGCATTCTGCTCTCCAGAGAGCAAGCAGGAGCATCAGCCCACCAAAGCCATCCCACCCTGATGCCTGCTCCCACCTCCTGCCCTGCCCCAAACGCAACGCAGCCAGACCAAGCCCCGCACCGGTACCCTGCCCCGCGTGCCCCGTGGAGCCGAGCCGGCGAGCAAATGGCAGAGCGTACCGTGTCGCTTATAGATGGGGGGTTTCCGGTAGATGTTACTCTCGCCGGCAGCTGGTGGCAGAAGAAAGAAAGGGAAGAAAGAAGGAAAGAAGGGAGGAAGGGGAGGTCAGCGTGGGCGTGCTGAGTGCAGACAGGACGAAGGTCCTGCAGGAGCTGCTATCCCCACGCCACGTTTCCATCACACAACCATCTCCAGGTCCACGCATCCCGCGCCAGGGCCAGGCAGGCTCTGAGCCCGGCAGCGGCAGCGCGGTCCCGGGGCTGCCTTCGGGCAGCAGTGCGCACAGAGGACATGCAGCGAGCGCCCCAGCGTCAGCATGCACCGTGGGGCGGGGGGCACTGCCGGCCCCGGGGGGGAGCGCCGCAGCCAGGAACCACCGGCCGCCCCTGCCAGCCGGCAGCAATGCACCACGGCTCACGCTGGTGCAGTTTCTTGGGGGTGCCAGCGTCTGGAAGAGCCATCTGCAATCTACCTGGGGGTGAAACAACATCAGCCAAAGCCTCTTTCCGCAGCAGAGAGAGAAAAGAGCGAGCTGGGAGGGAAAGCGAGCTGGAGCCTGGCACTGAGCGCTACGGTCCTCGCACAGGGACCAGGCAGCAGAGCTGGCGGAGCAGGGGGGGGGCCATCCATAAACCACCGACCGTCAATGGGAGGGCAGGGCAGGGCAAGCAGCAGGGCTGAACCCTGGCAGGGATGGGATGGGAGCAGGGGACCATGGTGGGGAGCCTCTGGGTGTCCTCGTGGTGCTGTCCCAGGGCATCAGCTACACATTGTGGAGGACAAGGGCAGCGGGAGATGCCTACAGCTCAGCAGGCTGGTCTGGGGCTCTGCCCCCCTGCACGTGCTGGAGGGTGGATGGGCAGCTCTGCCTGCTTCCCTCCCCACTCTCCCCTTCTGCCCGCTCTGTCCCCGTGGGCTCTGCGTGGCCGGGAGTGGGTGATGGCCCTTACCTGGTGGCCCCCTGCAATCCCTGCAGAAGGGGAGCAGGCATCTGGCAAGCCCAGAAGACTCTGGGGGGAGGGAGCGGCGGGCCCTAGGGGGAGTATAAAATAGTCATCTGTAGCGGATGGGTGCGGAAAGGCCTCCGGCAGACACGCTTCAGCTCGTGATCCTGGGGGGGAGGCAGGGAAGGGACAGGCTCTCCGCAGGGGACCCATCTTCGTGTGGGGGGTGGAGGAAGGTCAGGGAAGAGGAAGAAGAGGGATGTTGCAAGGATCAAGCAGATTCCGGGCGGCTCCAGGACGTCCGGGTGGTGAGGAGTAAGGAGGAGGGTTCAAGCTGCAGGTCCTGTTTATGGATGGCCTCTACCAGGGGTAGATCCTGCTGCCAGCTGGCTCTAGGCAGGCGGTGGAGCTACGCATGCGACACAGGGCGGACGGCACATGCGGGCATGCCACAGACACGGCGCTTCCCTGGGGACCGGGGTGCTCCAGAGCCTACCTGGGATGTGGAAATGCTTGGGTGCTTGGTATGAGGTTGGAGTGGAGGACCTCACATCTAACTGGCTATAGTAGGGGGAGCTGCGCCCGCTCTCGGTGCCTACGCGGTGCCGAGCAGAAGCAGCCGTAAGTGACCGAGAGAGAGAACAAGAGGCAGAAGAAAACGGGTGTTAAATGCAGCGGTGTTAGAAGAGTGGGGGACGACCCATGTGGCGGGGGTGACAGGGACACGTGCCAGGCCATGGTCCAGGATGGGGCATGATGGAGCAGGGGAAGATTCCCCGCATCTCCGGAGGAAGGCGGGATGCAGAGGGAACTCCGTGTGCTGGTGCTGTTACAGGGCAGCAGGTTGCCCTGCCGCGGGTGAGATGAAAGCCAAGCGTGCTGCAGAGACAAACGGTGACGGGGCCTTGGCGGTGCAGCATGGGGGTAGCTCGGGGAATGCGGGACCTCTGGAATTACTGACCTCAGATTTCCCCAGTTGCTCCCCCCTGGCTCTGAAGGACAGGGGACACAGCGCAGACACGGTCTGCTTCCCCCCGGCCCCGACATGCTCCAGGGTGTGCACGCACGAGTGTGTGTGTAAGGACCCTCCCTTTACGGCTCTGGCTGGGCACAAACACTCTCGTTCACGCCCCTTCCAGAGCTACCAAGCCCGCTGAGGGGTCTTCACTGGACCTGGGAGGCACTTCTCTCCTCACCCCATCCTCCCCGAGCCCCAGCTCAGGCCTGAGTGAGGACAAAGCCCTTGAGTCAGGGAAACCAGGGGATGCACACAGCAGAGTTGGTCACTGCCCCACAGCTCCTGTTGCTGTCAGCCCTCCACGGGCTCCCCAGGCCTCCCACCCGCTTGCCAGAAGACTGACCACTGAGGTCCCCTGGGAGAAGCAGGGGACAGTTCAGCGATCTTCACTCCACCTGGGGGTCTGAGCTTAACTCGGCCTGGGATTGCATCCGAAATCCTCACCTGAGCGGTAGAAATGGTGGGGGGACCTGGGGATGGTGGGGGACATGCCCTGGCGGCTGTAGGTGGGGGAGTCGATGTAGCCAGGGCTGGAGGCTCGCCTCTGCCGCGTGTCGAAGCTCTCATAGATGTCCTGGGGACAGGGAAAGGTGTGGAGAGAAGCAGGGTTAGAGCTGGCAGGATGAGGGATGCGGCAGGTCAGTGTCTTGACAGCTCCGTGGGGCGGTGTCCCATGGACGGGGGTCCCCATGCTGGTGGCAGCCCAGAAGGGTGCGTGCTCCTCAGTGTGACCTGCTGGGCAGACTGCGTTTCTTTCACGGCTGGAGGGGATCCCCAGACTGCTCTGCCTCCCCGCTGACAAAGTGCAGGCAGCAAAGCCCAGGGTTTGGGACCAGGTGACAGTGTCTGGCCAAAGGCTTCCACCTCCTTGCCTGAGATCATCCCCTTCCCCTGCGCCTGTTCCCAACTACTGGTGTCCCCCTCCATGGAGCAGAAGCTTCACTCTGGGTCCACTCTGCCTGCTGTTCTACCCGGGGCCCGAAGGACACAGGACCCTCCTGGACAGGGTCCCCCCGTCTCCCCCCACCTCAGGGCAGCACCCGGGCAGAGGGACGTTCAGCAGAGCGCTGCGGCAGCAGCAGGTAACAGACCCCTCGGCACCCACTGGGGGCATTACCTGTGAGTACGGGGAGAGGGTCCCCAGGGACTGGAGGCGGCAGGAGGCAAAGGGGGGAGAGAGAGAAGGAGAGAGAGAGAGCGAGCACATGGTTAAGGGGACAGTGACAGACGGGGTCCCACAGCGGCTCGTTTGCCCCGTGCTACAGCCTCATCACAGCTGCCAGGCAGTGAGGGCGGCTGGCGGCACAGCCGGAGCCAAACGGCGGCAAGACACCGGGCAGGGAGCCCCTGGCCAGCAGGGCAGCCGGTGTGAGGATGGCACCTCCTGAATGAGCAGCCTGCACCCTTTCTTGGAGACTTCGGTGGAGCGCAGGGCAGGGGAAAGCGGCCGCCGGCCCCGTGGCGCTCCACAGCAGGCCATGGCCACGCTGCTGGCACAATCACCAGCTGGGCTGGGGGAAACCAGGCTTGTGACGAGCCTTAGGACTGGAGATGCTGAATCTTCCAGGATCACCTCAGGTCCCCCATCGCTGTGTGAGCTGCTCAGACCCTCTTCTTCTACTGACTTACTGCAACAACCCAGGAGCCCCAGCCTGCCTGGGGGAGCATGGGAGGGCAGTCCCATGCCATGTGCTGCTCACACATCATCTCATAACACCCTTGCAAAAACACACTTACCAAGCCTCCGTCCCCTTGCTGTGGGGCCAGCACCCAACAGAAGCAGCCCTACCATGCTCCAGAGATGCCACACTGGGGCTGGGTGACCAGGAGGATTGACTGCCAGCGGCCAGGTTCGGGGCTGAGCCTGCTGGCCGGCTGTCCCTCCATCCTGGAGGGTTGCATGTGTGCTGCATGCCCTCCTCCTCTCCTGCCACATCACCCTGGAGAGTCATGTCTCCTCCCGCACAGCACCGTCCGTCCCTGCACGTCAGGTCTGCGGCACCGTGTGGGCAGGGAGCTGCCAGCGGCTGATAAGGTCACTGGTTTCTTTCTCACTTCACAGGAGCAGCACCAAGATTTCCCTTCCAGCCCAGGCCCTCTTCCCAGTGACAGGGAGCCTCGGGAGAGGTCTTACCTCTGCTCTTGCCTCCCTGCAGTATTCCCACTGAAGTGAGCAAACCCACAGCCTTCCCCATCGCCCCGAACCAGGACCCAGCTCCATGCCCAGCCCGGCACTGGGCGCATGGAGACTCAGTACCTCCCCATAGCTATATCTCTCCAGTGTCTCGTCCGACGTGTATCTGTGATAGGGCTCGTAGGAAATGAGGTCAGGACGCTGCACTTCATAGATGGCTTTAATCTTGGGAAGAGCTGCCAGGTCTTTGTAATTAAGGATCTCATTATCCACTTTAGCCTAGGGAGAGGGAGAGACAGAGACAGAGAGACGGAAAGGGCGAGGAGGAGAGAAGGAAGGGGAGGCTGGAGCGCACAGTGTGGAGCCAGCACAGAGCAGACAGAGCCCATCGTCACCCCAGCAGCAGGAAGAGGTAAGAGGAGATGTGTAAGAGGCAGCAACGGGAAGGGGCAGAGGAGCTGGGAGGGTGGGACTGTGTCCCTCCGAGCGCTCCTGCTCTGTGCCAACGGCACTGGTGGCAGGCATGCTGCTGGGGAGGGGGCACACAGCTTGTCCGTGCCATCCCCAAATGCTGGGCTTGTCCCCGAGGGACACCTCACGCTGCAGAGCAGCTCCGGGAACTGCTGCTCCCTTCCCTGGGGCCAGAGCACCCATCCTGCCCTGCACAGAGGAGGGACAGAGCTGTACTTACGCAGATGACGCGGTTTGGGGAGCCAATGCTGGAACCAGGGGGTGAGATGGAGGTTTCTGACGTTCTTCTGTGCTGTGGAGGCAGAAGAGCAGAGGACACGTGAGAGCATGGCCAGTAGGGACCCCTGAACAGGCACAACGCTGGGTGCAGCAAGCAAATCCTTGGGTTTGGGGCTGAATTTCGAAGTCCAGTTCCTCTGCCCTTTCATCCTCTTGCTGCCAGTGCCGCAGCCAGCCAGGCGCTGAGAGGGAGCGACAGCTCAAGGGGCGCGGGGGGGCGGTGAGGGGATGCTGTGCCCCCTCACCGACTGTGGCACGGGCCGCTGCCAGCCAGGACGCAGGTCCCCGCGAACAGCCTCGGCCACCCACCATCCCGCGGGCAGCAGGGATAGAGCTCGTGCCAGCCTCGGGAAGTCACCCCGGGCTTGGAAACTGCCACAACAGTTCACCTCCAGCAAGGGCTCGGGGGCAGCATCACCTGGACATGCCGCCTCTTGGAGATGACCCTCGCCCTGCTGCCTACCTTTAGCTTCTTCTCTGCTCTGGCCGCCTGCTTGCAGATGGGGTGCCACACTTCAGAGCCTGCAACACAGCAAAGGGAAAGTGTTTCAGCTCTACGTACAGCTCATCCCCGCTGCTAGGGATCATCCAGCTCCCCCTGCCACAGGGGAGTCCCGTCCCTGTCGCCTCCAGCACTGACCTGCAGCCCACGGTCCCCGGGGGGGACGTGTCAGTGCTCTCCCTAGTGGCAGTTGCATTGAGCAACCCATGTTACAGGAGTGCAGCCCTGCAGGCTTGGTGAGTAGCTCCTGGGGGGAACTGCAGGGGCAGGAGGTAGGAACTGGTGTGTCTCTGTGAGGAGCAGAGCAGGAGGGAGGTGTACGCCCCAAGGATGAGGAGGTGGATCACCTGCTGGGTCCCACCAGCTCTCCTGGGTGCCTTCTCCACTACAGCACAGCCACAGGCACGTGCCCACTGGGACGGCAGTGCAGTGGGGACTGGGTGTCTGTACTAAGAAATGAAACAGCTCCCAAGCACTGACACTACTAAACCGTGACAGCAAACCCAGGTATGATTTTGGCCCAGCCAAGCAGCGCTCAGCCAGGCAGCTCCTGCTGGTTAAACCCAGGGTAACACTGAGCCCAGGGCATCCACAGCCCCTCACGTGCCCTCTGGGCTGGAACCAGCAAAGCCATCCACGCCCACTCCAGCCCTGTCAGTGCACAGCTCCCCCTCTGTCACCCATGGGATCATTAGTGACAGGCAAGCACAGGTTACTGAGAGAAAACAAACCCTCCCTCTGCACTTGAAATAGCCCCTAAGGCAGCTCCAGGTATGGGTGAGCTCCTGCTGAAACCAAACCCAAACCATCTAGCTGTGCTAAGCAAAAGCCTTGCCCCTCTGGTGCTGCTTGCAGCCTAACCTGGATGGGGGCAGTTGGGGGTGGTGAGGAAAGGGTCCTGAACCACCCTGCCATGGAGCTGGGGAAAGCAGGGAGCCAGGCACCCTGCACCCATCCCAGGCTCCATTCACTGGGTGCAGCCAGGGACACATCCAGGCATGCCTGGCAGTGCTCCCCAGCTGTGCAGGGAGACTCACAGGCAGCAAAAAGCTGCCAACGAGGAACAAAGTCTCCTCCAGCTCAGTGGCAAGGAAGGTTTCATGGAGAGAAGGGACTGACACACAGCTCAGGAAGAGCGCAAGGTCTGGGGAGCAGTGGAGAAGGGTTCCCTGGCACTGCTGCACAGAGAGACCCTTCCGGCACTGACGGCCATAAGGACCCAAACCCCAAACCTCCCCCCAGCCAGCACCCCTCCATACAGCCAGGCTGCTCCATGCCCCAGCGTGGGGCAGGGGAGTCCCTTCTTGCCGCAGCGGGATCCCTACCTGTGAGGTACATCTCTTCTCCTTCTGTGAACATCTGGTGGCAGCGGACACATCTGGCACAGGTGGGGTGGTAGTGCTTCCCTCCTGCCTGCAAGGGTGAGCAGAGAAGAGAAGCCCCTGAGCAAGGCAGGACACGGTGACGGGCTCGCATCCCTGAGGGCGAGCGGCCCTTGGCATCACTTGCTGCTGCAGACAATGACAAGGGGAATGAGGGAAAGCTGCCCAGGGTGGCCCTGGAGACCTCCACAACACAGAGAAAACCAGAGGCCACTTCACCACTAATGCTTCTGACCTGCTGGACTACGAGTCACACTGGGAACCTTCTGCTCTCCTTGAACTGTCCAACACACAGGAAAGCAGAGCCAGGAGGTACCAAACTCCCCAGGAAGGTACCTCTACAAACCTCACCCCTAATAAATTGTCCTTGCACCCTGGAAATAACCAAGACCCTCTGCATTAACGCTCAGCCAAGCAGCCATGCTTTGTACCAGGTCCTGCTCTCTACAGCTTTGAAAAGAAACAGCAAATTCGGCCCAGGGTGTCACAGCAGGGAAGCAGTAAAGAGGGAAGAAGGGTCCCAAAGATAAACCTCACAAAACACAAGCTTCCTTTGGCTGTCAGATTCTCCCTGGCTACCGTGGCCAGCCCCTCTCCCTCAAGGAACATTTCTGCTGTGAAGCCATGCCCAAACTTCAGCGCGAACAACATGCTATTCCCCAGCTGAACCAGAGCTGGGCCGCTCACTTTGCTCTTTGACAGGGATAATAGCTGTAACTGGTAGCTTGTTTCCACTCAGAGTGCCTGCGAGCACTTCAATTATAGGCTTCTTTTCTGGGCTGGGAGCTGGGAGGCAGGAGCTGGCTCAGGGCAGAGGAACCTGGGCTGTGCTGTTAGAGCTCGACCCCAAAGGACATTTCACTCCCATAATAACCCAAGAGAAGAGGAAGAATCATTTAAGGTGGCAGAGGGAAGATGAGGCTCTTGCTGACAAAGAAGAGGCTTATGATAGAAGGGGCTGGAGCCAGTTTGAAACAGGGAGCGTCAACAGGAAAGTGTGCCGCGAGGGTAACTGAGAATCTGCCAGCTGATTTCCCATAAAAATAAATCTGGAATTCAATGCCCTTAGGGTGCAGATGGCAGCCAGCGGCTTTCCCCCTCCAGTTTATGCCAAAAATGAGCGGAAGGTTTCAGGTCAGGTAGGGAAGATGAGTGGGAGAGTTTGGATCCCTCTTCCTTTCAGTGCAGCGCACCCCAGCCCAGGGAGGGGCAGCCCTGCACCCCAAGCACCTCCCCGTGCCAGCTGGCACCAGCACGACGTACTCCTGGGCTGGCCCGAGCGGGCCCACAGCCCAAACGTCCCCAGTTCACACCCAAAAGCTTCATAACGTGGCAAGAAAGTCACCGGTGACAGGGCTGCAGGAACCGACCTCCCGTGAATGCAGAGGAGCAGCAAGGAAGGTCCCAGTACCCCATGGCAGCCCCAGCAAGCTGTCCCATGGCAGGGGCTTGCACTGAACACTTTGCCAGCCTGAGCAAACACACCGGCTGGTGCCAGGCTATGCAGATGCAAACCCAGTTTTATCCCTAAAACCCCTATCTGGAGCCCCCAGCGTCGACACTGTGCCAACAGGCTCACGGTGTCTCATGCCCGTTGCTCCAGAAGGTGACCCACCGCTCCGCCAAGGCAGGGGTTCCCCAAGGACAGCCAGTCCCCCCAGCTCTGCCCGAGCCTCGGTGCACACAGCCCTGCTGGGGCAGCTGCCTGCCGCAGCACCGTGCCAGCACCCCTCTGCAGCAGGCACCCACCAGCCAGTGCTGCGCGCCCGCAGCAGGCACACTGAGCTGCAGCAGCTGGAGCAAACAGCTGTAAACGCAGGGAAAAAGATGAAAGACAACCCAGCTAAACCCCAGCTCCTGGGCGCTGCAGGTCAGCACGCCAGCAGCTCCCACTGCTGCATTTCCAGCTGGCTAGGGAGCGCTGACGCAGGGGACACGGGGCCCTGCTGACCATGTGCCACCCTCCCCAGTCCCTCTCTGAATCTGGGATAGGTTTGGTGCTCTTGGACCCTCTTTGTATTCCCAAAATCTTGGTGCGCTAGGAAAAAACCCAAACTATTGAGACTATATGGGCTGCTGTCAGAGGTCAGACCGTGCCAGCAGGAGACGCTTTGCAGATCAGGGTGTGGGCACGGAGGGAGGCTGGCTGCTCCCCCAGCAGTATGTACCAGCCCGGTCCTGACTTTCATTTCAATGCACTTTCTCCTAAAACCACTCAATACCCACCACTCCTCCTGGAGGAGCAACTCTCCAAACCCCGCACAAACCTTGTTCCTTTTCTGTTGGTGAATATTCCAGCTCCTAAAAGGCTGGTAGAGGCTGCAGGGGAAGAGACCTGCTCCTTATCACTTAGGGTCCCTTAAAGACTCATTAATCATCCGAGCTTGGCTGCGCAGCTCGGAGCAGTTGGGAAAGCCCAGGGGCTGCCGGGATAGCATGAGAAGGCTCCTTAAGGCCTAAAATTATTTAAAGGCACCCTCTCCATTTCATGTTCTGCTGCAGCAGACAGTTAAAGCCTGTGGTTTTACAGATCATCCAAATCCACAAGCAGGCAGGTACCTGGGGAGTGTGGGGAGTGCTGACCACGGGGAGGTGAGGGGTGCCCGCAGCACCTGCATGTTCCATGGTGCTCGCCTGGCACAGCCCTCCAGCACCCAAACCCTATGGTCCTCTGGGCTCCATGACAGCACCTGCGAGGAGGTGGCACCTCGACTCTGCCCATGGGCACCCAGTGCTAAGGTGCGTTCCTTCCAGCCCAGAGTCCCACTGCAAAAGGAGGGCTCCCACGCACAGGCGTGGGTGCAGCAGGCAAGGTGCCAATGCAGGATGACTGCTGTCCAGAGCATCTCGTGGGATTCAGCCAGCTTCTTCCCGCAGCCCAGCATGGGTGGGCAGAGCTGGCCGGCCCCTCCAGCCAGGAAAAGTGGATACTGGGAGCAGAGCTGGGGATGGAGTGCACAGTGGGAGGCAGAGAGAGCCAGGAGAAGAGTCAGGGGAGATGGAGGTGAGGAGGGCTGTCCCCTCATCACTGCCCCAGGACCATCTCCAGCTTGCAGGCGGGCAGCCACTATCCCCACCCCGTCATGTCCTGCAGAGTTGCTCTCTGTCCGCCCCTCAGAGACATCGCAGCAGGAACATCCTGTGCTCGCCCTGACTCTGCTGTGGCTGCATGGAGTGAGGAAAACTCCAAGAGCAGTGCAACAAGCGGCTCAGAGACAGCGATGCCTGATGGTGCAAGCCAGGGTGGCAGTACGGTGTCCCAGCTCGGGGCAGGGGTCCTGGGTCCCCTCTGGCTCCTCTCGCCCACCCACAGACACTGAACATCCCACACCATGTAACACGCAGCCTGCTAACCTGCTGGCCGAGGATGCTCTGTCCTGGCATGGGGTTATTTGGGACCAGACTGCCCAGGGGAACAGGGGCAGGGATGCAATGTCAGGCTTCCCCCCGCTCCATTCAGGCATTTGCTGATCAAGTGGCCCCACGACGGGCAGCTGGCCCGCGGCAGCGCTGCGGTGCTGAGCTCACGCTCGCAGCAGCCAGCACTGGGACTGCTGCCGAAGCCTGCAGTCAGCAGAAAGCCTTCCCAAGGAGAGGCAGCTCCCTGAAGAGGGGGAAGATGCTGGAGGGCTCCTGGCACCTGGCTCCAGCTTCAGGAGAGATTCTCTGGGTGCTCTCAGGCCAGCCCAGCCAACAGGACCAGAGGGGGTGACCACTTCTTGGTAGGCTGTGAGCGAAACAGGCTGGAGATGGCCTGGAACAGCTCTCAGCAGGCTGGAGACCTACACAGCTGCTGCCAGTCCAGCCCACGGCACCGGCTGTCTGGCTCACTGTGGAGCCCTGGAACCTCTGATTTCAGGATACAGCTTCCTATTGCTGCCGTCCGGGGATGGCAGAGAGGTGGGTGCCAACGCTGCCCCAGGAGCGCTCCCCTCCCACTCAGCTGCGCAGAAGGGAAGGTCTCAGGGGCGACTGCGCACGCTTTCAGCACCGCTGCCTCCCTGCGCCCCCACAGCCCAGCTTTATAGCATCACCGGGGGGTCTAAAAATCACAACAGGCTTCATTCTGACATCTTTCTCTAGGCTTCCCAAGCCTTTAGCTTACCCTCAGACCAAATTTTCTGGCTTTTTCCCTGCCACCCCCCTTTCCCCTCCAAATGTTGGAGTAGAAACAGAAAGCATGACAGGACACCTCACCTCCAGGAGCAGGGACCACTGGCAGGATGGGACTGAAGGACCAGCCTTGACAGGCCTCTCTGTCCCTCCCCAGCAGCAACCCCCAGTCTCCTCACTGGCTGTGCAGCTCCACCATCGTCCATGGGCATGGATGTCCATGCTCCATGGCCACCTGCACCCATGCCTCGCTGTGGGATCCCGGCACCCCCTGGCTCTGATGGAGTGGCTCCTGCTAGCCAGGAATGTGACAAGCAAAGCCCCCTCCGGATTTGGCCAGGGGAAGGGGACCCCCTGCTCCAGTTGTTGCCCTGCAAAGGGGTGTACCGGGGACAGCTGCCCACGGGCGGGGTGCTGCAGCCCCTCATGCAGGTTCGGCAGTGGGCAGCCGTGCTGGATGAGTTTCCAAGGCAACAGGCAGGCTGCCTGCACAGGGATGCACTCAGAAGGCGGGCTGGGGCGAGCGTGGTGGGGACACTCCAGAGTTGGGCATGGTAGCAGCTGGTTAAGGCTGGTGTCCCCACATCTTGGGCTCTGGACATGCCTCAGCACACCCAGGCCACCACGTGCTCCCAGAGCTTCAGTACCCAAGCCACCTCCCCAGAGGTCTGCAGCTGGTGGTGCTCCCTCCCGCACTGCCACCCTCCAGAGAAGGTGGTCAGACTGTGTCCACACACCCGCTGCGGGAAGAGCCACGGCCCCGAGACACAGACGGTGGCATGACAAGGGTGCAGGATGGTGGAACTCCCACACCTTCCCAAGGCACGCACCTCGGCAGGATGCACGCTGTCCCTCGCACAGACTGGGACAGGGTGGCTGCGGCCCCAGGACTCACCTCCAGGACCCTGCCGCTGATGTACCGGTCGCAGGTCTCACACTTGATGCCGAACTGGGCATGGTAGTCAGACTCACAGTACGGGATGCCATCCCTTTGGGAGAGGGAGAAGAGGGTGAGTGGCGGGTGAGGCAGGCTGGGCACGCCCAGGCCCAGGGAGCGCAGCCCGGCAGGGCCAGCACGGCCAAGCCTGCCGCCGGGACAGGGCCACTCACTTGCTGATGTACTCGCCGGTCAGGATGATCCCGCACGTTTGGCACTTGAAGCAGCTGACGTGCCACTGCTTCTCCAGGGCCAGGAGGGACTGGCCTTGCTTGATCTCCTCCTTGCAACCTGCGCAGTCTGAGGGGACAAAACCAGGGGAGAGGAGCGTGAGAGCACCGCAGGTCCCCAGTGGGGGGCTCAGCAGGAACACCCCCATCTGCTGGCCCACACTGAGGCACACCAGCTGTTCAACCTGGCACCCAGAGGAAAGCTCTGCTTGAGGAACCCCTTTTCTGGGGAATGCTGCTCTGATCCTGCTCCTGAGACCAGTCCAGGGGCAGCCTCTTGGGGATCACTTCCTCATGGAGAATCATCTCTTTATGGGAATATGCCACCTCTGCTTGTCCCCTCCAAAGGGCCCAGGAGGAAAGCCTCCTGCTGGAGCTGGGACCTCTGAGGCACCGCTGGCACCCGGCCACCCTGGGACAGCACCTGCCACAGCGCAGAGCCGTGTCCCCCTGCTGGGTGGCAAGCCTGAGCCAGGGCAAGTGTACGGGCTGCTGGGGCCACGCCGCCCTGGCCAGCCCCCGGGGCTCTGCTCCAGGACGGGAACAGCGGGAAGTGTCCTGCAGCGAGCACAGCAGAGGAAGGGCTGTTCTCTCCGGCGCCACGTCCGGCCTCGCTGCAGTATTTATGAGACTCCCTTCCTTCCCCACTTCCCCTGGCTCCCGTCAAGGCTGGGAGCAGGAAGCACATGGACCTCAGACCCATGACCTTGACCCCTCCTTGTCCTCTTCTCCCCCTCAGCAGCAGGTTTGTCCTGACGGGGTTTCTCCTTAACCCCCTCCGTGCCACTTCCCTCCCTGCTGCAGCACCAGGGATGGGCAGCAGCACCGCACAGGCAGCACAGGCAGCCTGAGCAGGCAGACTTTTCTACTCAGGCCATCCCCAGGCAGCTCTGCACCAAGTCCCTGCCTGCTGGACAAAGCCATGGGGGGAGAATTTTTGACCCCTGGCAAAAAGCAGGCTGGCCAGTTCAGCTGAGCCAGGATTTGTCCCCTCTCTCACACAGGTCCTGCTGGGTTTTGAGCTGCTGGCAAGGCTGGGGCCGCAGGGAGAGGCTCAGCATCCTTCTTCTAGGGATGCCCTCCCTGCAGTGCACCAGCGTGGGCTCCAGCAGGCACACCTCCCCTGCCACCCCTTCTGGGTGGCACTGCCAGGGCCACCTGCACCACGAGGGGTACCCGCAGGCAGCAGGCTGCTGCCTACGAATAAAGCATGGTGCCCTCAGGTAACCCCGCGCTGCAGGCCAGGCAGGAGCACTGGTGGGAAGGGGATGGGAAGGGAGAGGAAGGCAGGTGAGATGCGGAGCGTGCAGCTGTCCCTCCCCAGCCCTGCTACGGGACACAGCGGGGTGCTGCGGGCTGGCCACAGCCTGCCTCTGGGAAGCTCGGGGTGCCGATGGAGGAAGCCCTGTCCTCTGGCTGGGGCGCATTCAAACCCTGCCACAGCCCCTAACTCCACTGAGGCCATGGTGAGAGCTGGGGGGAGGCAGCTTGAGGGGGCAAAGGGGGGGAATTGATCCCAGGGATCTATCAGCACTAACTTGTAACTCAACTCCAACAGCCACCACCAGTGTCACCATGGCGACTGGGTGACACCATGGTCCTGGGTCTGGCGTGCCTGCAGGACTCTGCTCCAGGCACTGGTGCTCCAGAGCTTGCTGAGCCACAAGAGCAAGGGTCCCCACCTCCCCCCCCAGCTCAGCCTGCCGATGTGGCAGGGTTTGGGCACCAGTGTGGCACATCTCCTGGCTCTGCCTGCCCACGCACTGCACTGGGACAGCTCCCCCGGGACTGGACAGCAGCAAACACGGGGCACACGGCAGACAGTGAAGCACGGACCACATGTTAACGCTGCAGTCCCTTCTCTCTGGACACGGGCTGAAGCGAGCCCTGCATGCAGCTCCATGCTGCGGGGACACTCTACCAGTCCCCAAGCACAGCACCCACAGGATGCTCTGCAGTGGCCCGGGGCAGAGAGCCAGCAGCAAAGAAAAACTGAGGGGGCGAAGCATGGCATGAAGGGAGAGTATCCCAAGGAACAGCCTGAGGTCAAAAGCAACGTCAAATCCACCTGAAAGAGCCCGTCCACTGCTCTTGCCGAGTTTTAGCTTGGGTTCATCAGTGCAAAGGGATGAGGCTCCAGTGCCTGCAGAGGCAGCGAGTAATGCCAGCGCTAGGAAAGCTGGGCCAGTGGTCCTTGGACAGAGACCTTGGTGCAGCTGGATGCAAAGCAACGTCTAGGCACTGTCTCAGAGCAAACCCACCTCAAAAACCTCCCCACTGCCCCAGACAGCACCTGCTGGGGTGGTGGCACCTGCCCAGGTCACAAACAGGCCAAGGGAGTTTTCAGAAACATTGGTGACCTGCAGCCCCAGGTGGAGCCGCACTACCCTAAGTCCTCCTCCAAAACCTCTGCAAATGCCCATGGCTCCGTGCAGCTCTGCACGCTGCCCCCAAAGCCCATTCCGTCACCCACCCAAGCACCACGCAGGAGCATGTGGTCCCGCTCCTTGCAGCCATCCCGTGACACGAGAGCAGTCAACTTACGGCTGGGTCCGTGGATCTTGATGGGTTTGGTGCTGATGAGAGAGTGGGAGCAGTTTTGGCAGACACAGTCCTTCCCACTGAACGTGACCTTGTCTCCGATAGGGAACGGCTTCCTGTGGCCAAGGAGAGGTGGGGAGGCGTGAGCCACTCGCTCCCCTCCAGGCAGTGCTTGGGGCTGCCCGCGAGCTCCTCCCCAGGGGCCAGCGGGATCCATGGTGCCAGGGAGCAGGGGGGCTCCAGGCAAGGGCTACAAGGGGAGGCAGCGAGCGTGCACGTGTGCTGGGGCAGGAGGACCAAGGCAGGCATTAAAGCAAGTCTGCAAAGGGAAGGGTCGGAGCCATTTCATTGCCTCCCAAGGGCTTCCACTAAGCAAACACAGAGGAGGTGCCTGCTGTGGTGCTGAGTGGAGAACGAGGGGCTGTGGACAAATGAAGAGCCCTCTCGCTGATGCACAGGGCTTTTCCAGGGGGTCATGCACCCTTGGTGATGGCTTCAGCTCACCTGCAGGTGCTGCAGACAAAGCACTTGGGGTGGTACGTCCTCCCCAGCGCAGAGATGACCTCTCCGGTGATGAAGTCCCCACAGCTATCGCAGCGGGTCCCGTAGAGCTGCTGGTAGTCGTGGGTGCAGATGTACTCCTGGTTCTTAAAGAAGAAGCCTGACTGGGCCAGGTCACAGCCGCACACTGTGGGGGGAGGACATGCACCCGTCATGGGGGCAGCAGGCAGGTCCAGCCCCAGGGCTCGCCTGGGATCTCGAGCCCACCTCTGCTGCCCCTCCAGCAGAGGTCCCAGGGCATCCCTGAAGACACAGCTTTCTGCAGGCATCTCGGAGGGTTTCCCCTCCCACCAGACACACTGGGGCCTTCCCCCAGCACCACAAGATGTCAGTGTTGGGCTGTGGCGGGGTGCAGGGTGCTGCTGCCCAGACAGCCAGGGATGGATGCTCCCAGAGGAAATCCCAGCGCTGGGCAGGGAACCCCTGCAGCCCTCACTCACCATGCACTAACAGCCTGGGAGGGGGCCATGGCTGGACTAACAGCACCTGGATGGGGCTCAGCCCCTCCATTTGACACTCTCATGGTGTAAGGAAGACAACAACAGGACTGGCAAAGAGTTGGGCATGCCCAAGGGACAGATGGGGAGAGGTCTTCCCGCCCTGAGGCATGGCCTTCTCCACGATGCACCACCTCCACTCTCTGGCCTGCACATGAAGCCATGCCCTAATGGGAACAGGTCCTGGGTCACACTGGGGTTGGTGCTCTCACTGCTTGTTTTTCTACACATGTCCAGCCCACCCTCCCTTCTGTCCCTGCTGTGGGAACCGTGGGTGGTGCACAGCCCATCACAGTAATCCAAGGAGACGTAGCAAGCCCTGGCCCTTAGCGCCATTTCCCTCCTACATCTTCTCCATCCACACAGAGACCTCGAGAGCATCAGACCCTAGAAGGCATCTCAGGAGTGGCACAGGGACCAGGTCCTGGGGCCTTTGCACAGTGCCCATCACATGTCCTGCAAGGTGACAGCGTGGAGGGGGGAACTACAGAGCAAGTGCACACCTGCTGGCACAGCCCATCTTGCCTCTGCTTTACCCTTCACCCCCCAAGTACCCCTCCGTCCTGCCCTAGCACACCTCACCGGCACCCACGGGCCAGCCCGCACAGCAGCCACCGTCCCCAGGGCACGGCTGGCCCGATGGCTGCGGGGCCCAAGGGCCGGAGATGCAGCTCCTCCTCCGCAGGGCATTCCCTGGGAAAGCTGCTCCCCGGACCTGTGGGTGGGCAGCGGGGGGGTACAGGGCCAGCACCCACTGCTCTCTGGAACAGCCTGCTAGTGCTTACTGGTCAGCGGTGAGGGACAGGGCACCAGCCCTGGGAGAGCATCAGGAAGCAGAAGCAAGAAAAAACTGATAGAGGTCTGGGCCCTGTTTTCTGTGGGACCCAGAGGACATCCCCAGGGGTGGCACCAGCCACGCGAGGCTCCCGGGGACACCTCAGGGACAAGCCATGGGGCTGGCATGGGAACGGCCGGCAGCCAGCGGAGGTGGCAGGGGGTAAGAGCTGTGAGGGAAGGTGAGACAGGAGGATTTCCTCTCATTATTTATTCCCTTTCACTTGGAAACCAGGCAGCGAGCACTGCCAAGCTCTCCCTGTCGGCTCCTGGACCCTTTGAAGCCAGCGGCTGTCTGAGCTCTCTGTCTGGATGCGCAGCTCCCGCTGGATCCCACATGTCTGAGCTGGGAAGGGGCAGAGGGTTCAGCAGGGCGCCCCACACGTGTAGGTCAGCCCCAAGGACAACCTGGGGCCTGCAGCCCCTCCCAGAGGTCCAGGGCTGCCCACACCACGGGGACAGGGCTGCCCACACCACGGGGACAGGGCTGCAGTAGGGGTGGTGACAGCCCAGGGCAGAGTGCCCTCCAGCCAAACCCTCTGTTCCCCGGGCAGGAGCAGCAATGCACGGCCAAGGGGACAGGGATTTATGGCCTGCTGAGCACAAGGTGCCGGGAGCTTGGAAGACCAGAGACCTTATGAAGCCCTGGTAACGGGATGCTTTACAAGCCACAGAAGCAGCCACTGGCCCGGCTGAGAACGGCTGCTTCAGTAAATGCACTCGGGAGCCCTGTGGCGTCAGCTCTGGGCCGTTAGCTTTTACAGCTCTGCAGCTCTCCTCTTGTGCTCAGGGAGGATTCAAGCAACATCTCTCCTCTGCTTCTGCCAGCCCCTGGGGGCCACTGAGCCTCAGCAGCATCCCACGGCACCGTGGCTGTATCCCACGCACGGGTGGCAGCGATCCGTCACCCGCCCCCAGCCCTGCCAGGAGCTGCTCCGGGTGTCTCCCCCGCCTCGCTGCCTCTCAGCCAGGCTGGCAACACCTCCTCCTCCTCATTTGGGGGCAGGCAGGAGGCTGAGGGATGCTGTGTCGTGTTGTGTCATGTGTGCGCGTGTCCCCTGACAGATCACGGATGAGTCGCGGGTGTGCCTGGGAGCGGCGCAGTGCGGGCTGTTGGCTTTCAGGCAGCTCGAGGGTAGTGATGGTGCCCAGGTCTCAGCCATCCCTGTTCACAGCCTGCCAGCTCTGGCATCTGCAGGGGCATTGCCTGCACCGTGCCACCCCATGCTGTTACCTTCCCCCCGCACCACGCCACATGCACCCCGGCAAGAAGCTGCCAGCCCTGGGCGTGTGACGACATCACAGCGGGCCAGGTAGGTCTGTCCCCAGCCTTCTACTTTCCAGACTACACCCAGGGCCATAGGGCAATCTGGCCACCAGCTCTTAGGGTGGCACCATCCTACCTTGGCAGGTGAAGCAGCGGATGTGGAAGTGATTGCTCTGGACACGTACCACCTCGCCCTTGCAGGTGTCCCCACAGCGGTAGCACTGGATGACGGTGGAGCTGCTCCCAGGGGTGTAGGGGTTTTGCTGATAGGGAACTGCTGGCAGGAAGGAGGGAGGGAAAAGTGAGAGAGGGGAAGGATCTGTTAGCACTCAGGACACAGTCGGCCGTCACAGCACTGACCTCAGATGGGCAGCTGCAGGAAAGCCCTCCGGCCACTGTGATGCAGCAGCCAGGCCATCGCTACAGGAAAGGACAGCCAAGACCGTGCTGGCACCCAGTGACTGAGCTGGGTGCACATCCCTGTCTGCATTCAGGATTCCCCTGTCCCCACAAAAGTGCCCCCACCCACGTTCGGCTTACAGGTCTGCAGCCCTAAGTGCTGCGCAGTGCAAGTGCCCGGCACTGCTCCCTGTCCCTGCGTGGACAACCAGGTCACCTGCACCATCATCCCAGAGCCACGCGCAGCTCCCCAGATGCTCTCCTGTCTCCTAAGCAGGTGCCGAAGGACAGCGCAGGGACCCACGGCCCACCGGCTGTGCTCTGCTCAGCCCCTGGGCAGTCCTGGCTTGCTGCTGACCTGCTCCGAAACACACCAGCGAGCACTCATTTGGCAGCAGCATGGGAAGGAACTGTTGTTTTTTGGAGCTTCCACTTGTTTGGTTAGGAACTGGAAGAAGAAGTCATTTTTCAAGGAGCTTTCAAACATCACAGCAATTGAGTGTCTGGCCCTGATGGGACTCTCACCTTCTCGGTGAGGAGCAGCATCCCAGCCCCACTGCTCCTTCCGGAGCTGCGCGTGCAGCCTCTGCGCTGAGCCAGGGACTGCAGGGGAGGGGAGGACAATATGGCTCGCTCAGAGCTACAGGCAAGAACCAATGTTCTCCTGCTGCAGAAGGTCCTGGAACTCACTGCCACTCTCACCCCCCTCCAACAGCTCTGCAAACAACCACGAAGGGCTGATGCTCTGCAGCCCTGCCCCACGCTGCAGGCAAGGAATTGAATGGAGCAGGAGGTCTTTCTGCTGTCCCAGCACAACCCCCAAACACCCACAGAAAACACCTCAAAGAGCAGCTCCTAATTTCCCTGCCCCACCTGCAAGTGGGGCTGCTTGCGGGAGCTCTGGGCTGCCTGACACCACTGCAGGCAGGGGCCAAGCAGCAAAGGACTTGTTTGCTGTAAGATTTCAGAGAGGGAGCTGCAATTTGGGCAACTCGAGCAGTGAAGGGCAGGATGTCAACGGACCAGAAACTTTCTGACCCAGTGCTGAACTGCGTTCCCAGGAACAAGAGAAGCAGCTGACTGAAACCTGGTATGCAAACTCCCTCCAGAGCAGGGAGGAAGGGGCACAGGACAGAGGAGATCACTCATCAGAGAGGCTCCTCATTCACCATGGGGCAGATCGTGTGATGGGAACAGAAACAGCTCATTATTGGCTTCAGAAGCAAAGAAAGAGAAGTCAAAATGACATTGAGACTGTCTCACAGTAAAATCCCATCCCATACGCCAAGGGCCCAGAGACGTGCTCTGCGGACAGGCTGCACTGCTCTCCACTGTGCAAATGGGCTGGCCCTCCCTGACCACTGCTCCATCCCCGGAGCTGCGGGGGCTGGCTGCCTGGCCAACTCTGACCTGAGGGCAAGGACAGCCAAGGCACCTTCCTGCCAGTGGCTCCCAGATGGCTGCAAAGCTCGGGCTCCAGCCTTGATGTGAACTTCCAAGAGTTGCTGGGACTCCCCTCCCAGTCATGCCCCTGCAGGCCACGAGCCCTCAGAGGCCAGCAGAGACACTTGGGGTACTCAAGGCAGTGCCAACACGGGTGCGATAAAACAGGCCTGGAGCTCAGATCAGCAGAGCCACCAACTAGTTTCTGTGTCCGGCTCTAGATCCACATCACCTTGAGGTCCCAAATACGACGAAGGACACCTGTAAAGGGAGCAGGGTGCCCTCCCCACCCCCGTGCTTTTGCAGGGTGCAAGCCCTGGGAAAGTGGGCTCCAGGACCTACTGTGGTAGCTGCTGCCAGGGGGTGACCATGAACTCTGCAGCAACCGGGGGTTACCATGGCCTGAAATAAATGGGGGATCTATTTTGTAGGGGTGTCCAGCAAAGCAAGAGTTACAGCACTGCGACTTCCTCCCACACACCCAGCGCTCGCACCCTCATGGAGATTGAAGCAGAAGCCAAGCCCTGGGACACAGCCACGGCAGTCCACAAAGCTCGGAGAGAAAAACAGGAGGGAGGGGGGAATGAAAGGCTGGGAATTAATCAACATTTAAACAAACATTAATAATAAAAATAAAAAAAGGGAAGGGAAAAAAAAAATCAATGTCAGAAAATGCAGGCATCACTTATTCCGGGCTTCTGGTCTCTCGGGGAAACTTCTCGGTGTCCATAGCAACACACCGCCAGGGCCGGCGCTGGCAGGTCTGGGAGGGAAGGCAGAGGGAAAGGAGCCGAGGCGAGAAGAGATGCTCGTAGCTGTGTTACACCGCGGCAGAGATGAAACCGATACGGTCACTCCTATTTGTACCCACAGAGATGGGTGAGGACCCAGCCCGGGGCACCACTGCCCTCGTGCCTGCCGGCTTTGCTCAGCACTAAGCCGAAAGCTCCCTGATTTGCGATCAACCTCCAGCCCATGCTGGAATTTTGCTCCAGGAACATTAACGCATTGTTTTGCTCAGGCTGTGCTTGTTTTCGAGCAGGCAGCTGCCCGCCTCGTGGCCTTGCGCAGGAAGCATTACACATCACAGCACCCCTGCGCAGAGGGACAGCTGAGCAGGGCAAAGCTCATTACATCAAAATAATCCAGTAATAATGTAAGTAGCATTAGTGGCCTCGCAGACCGAGATACGGCAGTCAGGCTGAGGGGGTGGGAGCTGCCCAAGGAATGCCTTAATCTCACCCCAGTTTGCTCCTGCTTTTGCTGGTATAGCAGGAAATTAAGCTGGCTTCTCTCAGCGATTAATGTATTTGTGCTCCACAGCGCAGCACAAAAGGCTGCCCGGGGCTGGCCTCCTCCTGGGCTGCCCCCATGTCCTGGCTGGCACTCGATCCACGGACCCCAAGGAGCCGCTGCGGCCACAGCCAGGCAGTGAGCTGCCGCAAGGCTGTGTGGGCACGCAGCAGATTTCCCACTGATCTGGATTAAGGTGGCACCTCCGGTCAGGGATCGGTGCCCTGCACAGCCTTAGGGACAGACAGCAGCAGCCATACGCAAGGGAGCTTACAACCTGGAGGGAGGGGAGACAGTGCCCCGAAACAGCACCCAAGGCCACGCATAGGTGCTTTGTCTCCCAGGAGGGTGGAAGGACCTTGCCCAAGAGACCCTCCAAGCCATGTTGCAGTGAGTGATCTGCAGGTTCCCACTATGCATCCCTGGGGAATCCCCCTCCTTCGTTCCCAGAACACCCACCTACCACTTCAGGAGGGTCAACAATCTTCTTTGCCTTCCTGCACAGCATCACAACCCTCCACCAAGGAGCAGAACACTGAACCCTCACACTGCCTCTGAAACACTTTGAGCCCTTCATGAGGCAAGCAGCTTGATGGGAGATGATCCCTATCTAAATTGGGGGGATGGCAGCTCAACACCAACACAGGTAGCAGGGCACAGCCCCCCACAGTGGCTCAGGGCTGAAAGGCTGACACAAAACAAGCTCCACCAGCTGCCTGGGCCCCCACCACCTACCCAGGCAGCTCTGTATACCACCAGCAGCACCCCCAACCAAACTTCCAAAAGCACAAGGAACAGGGCACCCAGGGGCATTTATAAAGACCCACCCACCATCCCTTACTGGGATCAGACCAGGTCCCGCTGCGTTCCCACCCATCTCGTTAGCCCCCCAGGAAGGTCAATCAGGTAGAACCACTGCAGGTGGGGCTTGCACCATTAGCAACGGGCAACTGGAAGCTCCTACCCAGCTCAGAGCCTGCCCTCACACTGTGTTTGCTATCAGCATGTTTATGAGACAGCATCTCCACAGAGGGATGGGGAGGCCTGATTTAATTAATTACCAGTAATTAATATTTGCAGAATGCTCAGAGAGCCACAGGTGAAGGGGGCTGTGGAAAAGCAAAACATCCACCCTTTGACTAATAACGAGAGGCAGTGCCACTGTAGGAAGCTGAGGTGGGTGGGTGCCAGAGGGTGGGAAGGGGTGCTGCTGGGGCTGAGGACTAGCGTGGTATGAGCAAATGGGTGCTGGCCATGTGTGGGGGAGATGACCCCATTGGGTGCTGTGGGTGTCAGCATGGGGTGAGCTCCGGGGGTGCTGGGTCTGTGCCTGGGTGAGACCTGAGTTGGGGTGGATGTCCAGGGGCGAGGGGGAGCTGCAGTGGTGTGCCAGGGCAGATGATGCCATTGGAGGTCCTCATAACTCCCTGGGGCTGAGCCCCCTACCAGCAGCCACTGCCTCCCACGCCTCCCCACTTCACTGTAGTAATCCTCTGCACGCTCCCTGCAGTAACTGGGGCTGTAAATCATCCTCTCACAAAACCCCACTGGGGGTGGTGGGGCTGGAGTTGCACAGAGAACGCATGGGATGCAGCTCCCCCGGGAAGGGTGATGGGATCTGGGCACCCCCACGAGGCACCCAAACCCCAAGGTGGGCTCAGCTGTGAGACCCTGCACCCTCATGTCCCGAGGGAAGGGCCAATGCCACCACACTGGGCAAAGGCTGGGGGGGGCTGGGAGCACGGCGGGGGCTGGGGCAGCTCAGGAAGAGGAAGCCCAGCCCCGTCAGTGCGCCGGCCCTGGAGGCGTCAAGGCCAAGGGGCGGCAATGACTGGCCAGAAAGGAATTTTGCTGGAAGCACTGGAAGCTGGAGGAGAGGCTGGGGCGAAGCACCAGCAATGGGACATGATGTGCCGGGCTGAGGGCAGAGAGTGAGGGGGTGTGAAACAAACTCCTGTTAGGACGTGGGGAGGGAGCCCCCAGGGCAGGAGCCCATGTCCCACATCCTCTTGCCATAGCAGGGATGCGGGGTGACCCAGCCAGCTCCCAGCCCCGTGGGAGGTGATGGCGAGGAGGAGGATTTCCCTTCCAGGCAGGAGCCGTCCCTGTGTCCCGAGGGCAGCCGGAGAGGAAGGGTGGGAGCTCCAGCAGCCATGGGATATGGGTTTCTCATCAGCAGTGGCTCTGAGGACTTCTGCCTGCTGTCCCGCAGTGGCCAAAGAGCTTGGTCATGGCTGTAAAAACACCTTGAGGAGTAAGACGGGCTCAGAGCCAAATGATGCTCTGGGTGGGCACAGGGAAAGCCACAGCTGGCCGTCCCGCGAGGGCTGTCCCTGACCCCAGGAATGAGCCTGCTCCGGCCATCACGGCTGCTCCCCCACCCCAGCTTCATGCCAAGAAGGTGATGGTAGGGAAAGGTGCTGGGGGCTGTCGGCTGTGGACAGCCAGGTAAGGGGCACAACACAGGCCCGTGCGCCCTGCCGTGCCGGTGGGCCAGCTGGAAGATCAGCCAGATTACCCCTGAGATAAATCACAGGGCCAGCAGGCGGGGTGCCCAGCTCCAGTGGCAAACCTGGCACCTCCTGGGAAATCTGCACGGCCACCTCAGTGCTCAGGCAGCTGGCCACTGCTTTCCATCGAGCTTCCACAGGTAACAGGCATTTTGATCAACGAGAAAATTATACATTTACCTTTGGTCAAAATACTGTATCTCCTGATCTTTCCCTCAAGGACAATCCAGAAGTGTCACATGATTCCTTACTTAACATTTGTGGTTTTAAGCTTGGGCAGGTACAGGCTGAGGGCAGGTACCACGGATCTGCTGTGGGATAGTTTGAGCCTGGAGCAGCTCCGGCTGCTTCTCCTAGTGTTCACACTGCATCCATTGCTGTCCCCACGAGTGGAGGGCAGGAGTGGGCTGTGACAGCACTGGCAGCGAGGGGGGAGCGTGGGCTGGGAGCACAGGGACCACCTGCCTTATACCGACCGAGGTACTTCGAGCCCATTGGAAAACAGTCCTGCTAGTCAGCACGGAGCATCGTGCAGGCAGGATTATGAACCCCCGGCAAGTCCACGCCAGCCTCTCCTCTCCCAGCTCGCAGGCAGAGCCATCTGTGGCTTACGGCTAAAAGCCCTCCGCTGTGTCACAGCTCCTAATCTAGCCCTAGGCTTCCCTAATTAGATCATGACCAATTATTGCTCCCACCTGCCTCACGCTGTCCCCTTGCTCCCCACTGCTGTCACTCCTGCACTGCGTCACCTTCCTCGGCGTGACACAGGACACAAACAAGACGTGGGTGTCGCAAGGATGGCAGCCAGCAGAACTGCAGTGGCAGATGCCAACACAGGCGAGGGCATGTGGCTGCCTGCAGCGGGACGGGGATGCTGGGGCAGGGCTGGGACAGGGACACTGGGCCACCACTGACATCACATGGGGGAGGGAGTCCTCCTTAGCCAGGTAACACGGGGAGGACCTGAGTGAGCATGGCTGGGTATCACAGAGGATAACGGCAGCTAAGCTCTTTGCAGAGGTAGGTCAAGGATGCAGGGCACAGGTTCCAGCCTGTGCTCCCACCCTGCAGCACCCTCGCTGCTGCCCCTGTGCCACTGCCCGGCCTGTCTGCACCACCCTCCACTCGCTGTCTCTCCTGGGAGCGCTGGCAGCCGGGCGAAACCACTGCAACAGGCTCCTAAGGAGCTGAAATGCACGCGCTGGCCCTGCTCCCGTCCCTGACACGCTTGCTTTGAACCTTGGGATGCTCGAAGACTCACGCCCTGCCTTGGCAGGAAGGATGGGGGCCAGGGCGTGGGCACAGCGCTTTGCACCACACGGGCAGTGCTGCTCACACAGAGGGATGGGGTGGGCAGGACCAGCTCCCCAAATTCTAGCACCATGCTGGGAAGCAAAGCGGCCAGTGCTGGGGTGTGTGTGTGTGTGTGTGTGTGTGTCCAGAGGTCATGTCAAGCTGGAACTGGGAAGAGGCAGTAAACTGTCACTGTCACACAGACTCCAGCGGTGGCAGCCGCTGTGGCTGGCCAGTGACATGGGAAGGTGCCCAAATGGGTGTCAAAGCCTCATGCTAACAGCAAGGGCATGGCAGGACCATGTGCTGGGGTGGGAGCTGGGCTGTGCGGGGGGACGTGCTTCACTGCTTTGAAAACAGAGAGGAGGGACGTCAAAAACAGTCAGAGGAGACAAAAGAGAAGGGTAAAGAGGAAAAGAGGGAAGGAGAAAAAGAGGATAGAAGGAAAAAGGAAAAAAAGATGGGGCAGTGAATAGCGAGGGTCCTGCCTGCATAGCAGAGTTTCTTTCTGGCTGCACTCATGGAAATTATTCTCCAAACGCAAGCACAGAGGAAGCCGGTGATTGTCTTCCCGCATTGACCTGGCTGCCGGCAGCTGCCCGTGCCTGCCTGCAGGATGTTTACTTCCCCAGCACAGGCAGCCCAGGCAGGGCCGCAATGTGCTGGGGAAACCCAAAGACCCCCTCTGCCAGCTGAGGCTGCAGCAGGTTTTACCTCCTCCCCTGCAGCAGCCTGCAGCCCTGCGGGGATCCCTCCCGCCAGCACCTACCCCCAGCCCCACTGCTAGCAGGACCCTGGGGTGTGCTGGGCAAGGGACCCCAGGACATTCCTGGTTTGCTGAAAGCACCAACTGCTGCAATTGAGATTTTTCCAAATTATCAACAAGAAGAGGAAAAAGTTGCTCTTCCAGTTCTTGCAGCTGCAGGGAAATCTGAAGACCTCAGCGCAGAGCAGTGTAACAACAGAAAGCCTTGTGTAGCGCTCACAAGCTTCCCCAGCCTGACAGCTATCTCCTGGGCTGCCCGGAGCTGGCAAGCCAGGGAGCACGCTGTCCCAGTAACCCCAAACCACCCAAACCAGCAGCGCCTAGGGAGCAGCGTGGGGAACATGCCCATGCACGGCATCCTCACAGGGCTGCAGCGACAATCACGCCCAGAGCACCACTGAGGCAAGAGTCATCGGCTGGGGAAAGAGGTCCTTTCGCCACCCACCAGGCAAAGGAGGAGTACGAGCACCCTGCCACAGGTTAAAGTGCATCCCAGTCCCACGCTGAGCCGTGCCACGGGGTGGGTGCCCGGAGCTGGGCTGTATCCCTTGCCACTGACGCTCTCATCCCTGTAGCAGCGCCCGCTCAGAGGCAGTGGGATTTTTAACAGCGTTTGCTTCCCAGCACAGAACCACCCTTTAAAGTTTAATCATCGCCCACCAGCCCCTGCTACCAAATAAATCAGAAAGCAGAGGGCTTCATGGATGTGAGCCTCCGCTGCCCAGCAAGCCCTGTGGCACGGGCTCTCTCCTGACAGCTTCGCTAACACCTTCCCCTCCCTGCGAGGGCCCTGCAGAAATGGCTGCGCAGCGACTGGAGGAGGGCAAGGGGCCAGGAGCGTGGCTGTGCACCCCATGTGGGGGAGCCTGGGGGGAACAGAGCTTGAGGGGGGGCTGGAGCAAGGCAGGAGGTCTTGAGGGCGTAACACTGGAGGATAACCTGTGTTAGGAGGAGTTCAACATGCAGGTGAACACACGTGCTTGCAGCCACGTTAGCGCATGGCGTGCGTGGTGTGTACGTGCCCTCCAAAGCGGCTGCTGTTCTCCCATCCCCAACGAGTGCTGCCGGGGTCTTTTTTTCCCAGATAATACTTGTACAGCTTGTCATGGCAACAAGATCTCCTTGAACTGCAATTGCAGCCGGGATGCCTGGTGCCAGCACGTTTGCCTGTCTGCAGACATCACAGAAGCCCCTTCCAGCAGAGCTCTGGGCTCCAGAGTCCCAGACTGGGTGGGAGCGGGACCCCCAAGGGAGGGTGGTGGCTTGGCTCCCCGCCCCAGGCCCAAGCTGCCTCCCAGCCAGGATTTGGGGATTTTTTGCAATGACTAACAGACAGCACCAGGCAGTTCCTCCCATTTCACCCCCTCCAAGAAGGGTCTGTGGGATGCTCAGCCCCCTGCACTGGGCCAGCTCCTCCCCACCTTGTGTGTGCCCCCCTTCAGCAGCAATTTGCAGGAGGAACGGAAGGACCAGGCGATGTGGGAGAAGGGAGGCTGTGCACCCAGCAGCCCCCTCCTCGCAGGCAGGGCAGGGCAGGGCAGAGCAGGGGCTGCTCCTCCCACGGTCACCCTCCTGGGCGCAGCACTCGGAGCTGTAGGCAAAATCCTGCTGGCTGCCGGCTGCGCTTGCACCGGGAGCTGCTCTGCACAAGCAATATAGTTCTCATCCCAGCCTGCGGTATCACGCCCGGGGCCCGTCCCAGCGGGTCCCCGGGTGCATCCCAGAGCTGACACAGCGCTGCCGATAACCACGCAGGTCAGAGACGAAGGGTTCAGCCTCTCCGATGGCTCGCGGAAAAGCGACCCCGCAGCACCTGGCGTACCGTACCTGCACGCGGGCCGACCGTGCCGCAGCTGCCTGCATATCTTACGTGGCATGCCCAGCCTGCCCGCAGGCACGGCACTTCCACCGAGCGTGGGGCTGGAGACGTAGTACTCAACGGGGAATCGCAGGCTCTAGGAATGGCAGTAAATCTCCAAAAGGCACAGCTCAAATTTCACAGTAACTATTTAATTCCCCTCCCTATTATCCCTGAGAATATTTTAGCAGTTCTTGGTGTCTTGGGGAGAGGAAGAGAAAGGATAGATTGCATTTTAATTAATAATGGCTGAAATGCATGGCTGCCCAGGGCAGGAGCCGCGGCGAGCCTGGAGCAGGGAGTTACACTGAACAGGAGGGGACAGCGTGGCGGTCCCCAGGCTGGGTCCTGGCCTGGGGTGGCTGGTCCCCAGGCTGGGTCCTGGCCTGGGGTGGCTCTGGCAGGCCAGCTCTGAGCAGCCCCCTCTGCCCCGCTCCCAGGCAGAAGCACGGATGCTCTGCACCCCTGCAAGCCAGGTGGCTACTTTCCTTCTCTTAAAATCTTTGCGAGGACATCAGCTAGTCGCTGAAGCTCATGCCCTGCTCTGACATGAGGTCAGACTCACAGGGGAGTCCCAAAACAGCCCAGCAAAGGGGGAGCCGTCCCCATGGTGAAGCTGCGGAGTGGCAGCCATCTGCACGGCCAGCCCCAGCTGCAGCGCCCGAAGGTGGCTGAGGCTCTTGGTTGCCAGAGCCTGGGTTCAGCAGGGCACCAGCGAGGACTGTGGCAGTCCCAAGCATGCTTTTGGGGTGAGCAGGTGTGCTCCTTGCTCCCCTGTGCAGCTCCTCGGCATTGACTACCCAACCGCTATCCAGATCCACTGCAGTAGAATGAAGCCCCCACCAGCAGCTTGGGATTAGCAGTGCTGGGAAGTGAGATGCTTCCCCCAGCACACGGGATACACGTGTCCACCCCAACAGCTATGAGGTGACTTGTGCTGCCAGCTCTGCTGGGTCTCCCACCTCCTGCAAGAGCAGCCCGGCCAGGAAAGTCCCCTGGCTTGCACAGGTATTGGGTGCAACAGAGACAGAGCAGACCAGATCAGAGCTGCTCTGGCCCCATGAGCAAGCCTCCAGGGCGTCACTGCAGGACAGCTAGACCAGATCCCAGTTCCACTGGGCTCCCCACAGCCACACTGAGGTCTCTGCTCAAGGCACTTTCACCCCGAGCTTGTATGACCCGTGGCTTTGGTGACACAAGCCACTCCTCACAGGACGTGCAGGGCTGAGAAGAGCTTGGTCCAGACGCCCCGAAACACCCTGCAGCTCCCAGGGCCAGGGTCAGGAACCCAAGTGCCACCTGCGGTCTGGGTGCTGGCCACGCTGTGCAGGGACTGCCATGGAGCTGGTGCAGAGCCGGCAGCGGGGCAGGGCACCGTGGCACCACTGCGGGCTGCACGGCACAGACTGGTGTAGGGCGGGGGAGCTGTGCGGGGCTATCCGGCAGCGCAGGCAGCTATGGATTCTCTTCGCTTTCGAGAAAAACAGAGCAGTAAAGCCATAGGGGAGAGAGGGCGAGAAGCCTGTGTGTGCGAGCTGAAGGAGAGGTGGAGGATGCAGACAGCAAACAGGCACCCCCAGGGGCTGAACCCAGAGCACACGCGCTGCCTGGAGAGCTCTCCTCTCCCCTCCTCACCACAGCAGGACATGACAGAGGTGCCCCACCACCGCAGGGGACACACACATTCAGACACCCTTAGCAGATGCCTGCACGCACACACTTCAGCTCTTCACTCGGGAGGCTGCTAAGATCCTGGATCGGGGCCCAGAAAACCAGAACAGGTCCCTCTTGAGGGATTGCCTCTTGATTCAGAGGGTCAGCTGCAATTTAGGAGGTCTGATGAAGCAATCAGCAGCAGGAGCGAAGTCCAGTGTGACACAGAGATGCAGGAGCCAGCAGGGAGCTGTCGGGAGCCCACCCCAGCCTCACGGTGTGCATCCCAGCCCCACACCAGCGGGTCACAGCCCTCCGGATGCAGAGCCCTCAAGGCACCTGCTGGGAGAGATGAGACCAGGCTCCTACAGCACTGCACATAACCCACCCTTTTACTCACAAACCCAGCAACAATCTGGCCAGGGGCACAGCAAGAGCCAACACACACACTCCTGCCCTCTTGCCCCCCCATCTCTCTCTTTGTAGCATCCAAGCCTGGACGCGCAGCCGGAGGCATCCCCTGCCTGCCGCACGCAGCCGGGGCACCCCACCAGGGCTGCTACAGCCACCGGCGTTTGCCGTAGCTCCCACCAGCCGCCGCCTCCCCGGCAGATGTGCAGCACTCCCTGAGATCAGCATTTTGGGCTGTGGAAAGGTTTATTTGAGGCAGGCGAGGAGGGAACCCTGCTGAGAGGCTGAAGTTGGGATTTCATCCTTACATCTGGTTCAGCTTAAAAAAAATCTTGCCCGAGCTGCTATAGATACAAATAAATTGTGTATGAGCGAGGGGGCGTGAGGCAGATGAGTGCATCTTGAACAGAAACACATCACACAGCCTTTGCATGAGCTCTGCCTGGGTGCCAAAGCAGGGCTGGGGACTGCCCTGGGACAGGGATCTGCGTGAGCACAAACCCTCCCGAGTGGTCACGGAGACACATGGCTGCTCCCGGTGGCCTCCGTGGATCCCAGGCGCAGGAGGACCACCTGAGGCCACGTTCTCTGGGGGACACCACCTGCAGCACACAGCCAAATCCAGGGCAGCAGCCTCCCTCCGCCCTGCTGCTGGACCCCGCTGTTCCCAGGGCATGCTGTGCTGGGTTTGGCTGGGACAGAGTTAATTTTCTTCAGAGTAGCTGCTATGAGGTTATGTTTTGGATCCGTGCTGAAAGCGGTGCTGATAATACAGAGACGTTTTGTTACTGCTGAGCAGAGCTTACAGAGTCAAGGACTTCTCTGCTTCTCACCCCACCCCCTGGGGGTGCACAAGGAGTTGGGAGGGGGCACAGCCAGGATGGCTGACCCCAGTGACCAAGGGCATATCCCATACAGCATCATGCTCCATGTATAACCAGGGAAGCTGGCTGGGACATGGGATCACAGCTCAGGAATTAGCTGAGCATCAGCCTCAGGCGGTGAGAAGTTGGGCTGTGCATCACTTGCTTTGTATATTCTTTTGTCATTATTATTACTATTATCTTAATTTTGTCACATTAAACTGTCTTTATCTCAATCTATGAGTTTTACTTTTTCTTTTAGATTCTCTCCCCAGACAGACACACACAAAGTGAGTGAACAGCCAGGTTAAACCACAACACACGCATACCCCATGGGGGGGCACACAGCCCCAGCGCCGAATCTCCAGTGCAATGGGATGCTGCAGAGCAAGAGCAAACATGAGAGTCTTCCCCGCGTCCCCTCCTCCACTGTGGCCATCCCATGACATCCCCCTCCCTCAGCACACACGGCCACTGCATCCCACCCACCCTCCGAGCATGTGGGGGGTGGTGGTGTGGGGCAAACCAGAGGTGCGACCTCCAGCAGGAGCTTTGGACCACCCAGCCACCACATGGGTCTCACCAGCCTCACTGCTGCCCATGGACACTCCTGCCTCTCTCCCACTCACCTGCAGTGATGCTGGCTGGGGTAGGGACCTGGCAGGGTGGTCTTGAAGGAGGCAGCCCAGTGCTGGCCGGAACCTGCCTCCTTGCCCAGATTTTATTTGTGAGGTATAACAAGTGGGCGAGGTACAGCCAGCCAAAGAGCTCACCCAGCAGCCTCAGACAGCAAGAGCACAGAAGGTACACACCTCAGTGCTATCCTCTGCTCTAACCAGGCTGGACAGGTTTGGGGGGTGTCCATGTGAGCAGACACCCATGAGCCCTGGAGTCAAGGGGTACCAGATGTGCATGGCAGAAGAAATTAAACTTCAGATCCTGGACAAGAGAGGAAAACCATTAGCTCGTCATTTTGCTGAGGCCAAATTTTCTTCCTAAATAGAGTCTGTGTTCAGTGCTGGGAGGCAGCCCATGCTGTGTGGGAGTGCACGGAGCCCGGGGGGACTCTCCCCTTCACCGCCAAAGCCCACCCGCCACCGCCAGCCAGGGATGCAGCACCCTGGACGAGCTTTAGCAGGAGGGATCTGTCCCAGCCAAAAAGAAAACCAAACCCAAAAATCCAAGAAAGCAGCAAAGGGGCTTTCTGAAGAAGGGAAAGGGCAAAGGAGCTGTCAGATGGTCTCCGACACAGTGGCATCTCCTGCTGAGCCTTGGAGGGGGCTGTGGAGCCAGTGTCAGGGTGTCCGGGACAGAAGCTGACACAATGGAAACATTCAGGCTGGTTCCTCGCACGCACACGCCGGAGACAGCCAGGACAGAAACGAGCTTATTTCTGGCTGATGCATGGAGGGATTTTCTGTTTGCTGCTGTGTTTTGTATTTGCGGCTTCCCGTATGGAAATGCTTTTTCCCTTTAACCTCCACCCACAAGCCCCATGGATTTTGTTGCAGTTTTCAAAACATATGGTGCATACATCAAAAACAAAAAGGATGCTATATTTAAAACATTACAAAGCAAGCCAGGAGCCAGCATTTTTAAACTAGGGCAGTGTCTAAGAGTGAAAAATGTGGGGATTTCGGATTTTCTATACCATATCAGAGAAACAGCCCCATGAGATGAGATAGAGCCAGGCTGGCAACCCGCCACCTCACAGCAGACTGTTGCTTACATAGTCTGGTACCCACTTCTGGGAGAGGATCCACCCGCTGAGCCCGCACATCTGCGCCCTGCTATTTCAGAGGGACCACGGCGCTGCTGAGCCCAGCACCTCTGCCCCGACCATTCAGATTGGCGCCCAGCCGATACTTGGCAAGGGGGTCTGCACGTGATGCTCTGGAAGGACAGCCCCAAACCATAATGCACTGAGCTAATTTCTTCCTGGTTTCTTCTGCGATCTGTTGATTCCCTGGTGGGCTGAATACCTCCTGTATTACTCCACTGATCGCTCCGTGCACAGCGTCATTTACCCGGCCAATACAAGCACTGCAAGGCAGATAATTTCTTGCGTTCCGCAGGCACGGGTTCGAAGTCCAGAGACTCCTCCATGTCATTTCTCCAGGCTGGAGCTTATTCTTCTATTCTGCCGAGTGCACTACACTCACTTGTTTTATTTTAAACCGTATTCACGCTGGCATTGTAACTCCAACCTGGGAGACTGCGTCATAGCCAGGGAATGAGGGGTGTTGGATTTGCTATTTTTAACTCCTTCTACTCCAGGGAGGGAGCTGAAATCAAATCTCTATCTAGAGACACTGCACAGATATTAATGCAATGAAAGGGGAATTTGCACTGGAGGTGACAGCTGGCAAAGCGAGCCCTGGCGTCACAGAGGGGACAGTCTCCCCATAAATAGGATGCATGGAAGGGGTATATATTACAGACCAATCTCAGTGCCATCAGCATGTGCTCAGAGGGGCAGGAGGTTCAAGACCAGCCATCCCCTAAGCCAGTTCCATTCCAGGGGATGAATTACAGCTCCGGGCTGACAGCAAAACACCATCAGGAGCTTCCCCAGCAGGCTCCAAATTCCTCTATCCACTCTTCTATCCTGGGAAGGTGCTTTCTAAAACAACTGGGATCTCATCAGCTGTGCTCCTGGGGGGGGTGGGTGCAGGGGGGAACACAGCCCAGGCTGCAGCACAATAGAACTACCACATCCCTGGAGCCCTGCTGAACCATCAAACTGCCTGCAAAGTGTGGTGGTAGAAGACACAAAACTATACCTGCAGTCCATTAATCGCAGCCACCCCACCAAGCCCCTGCAAGCCCTCTTTCAGAGAAAGGCTCAGCAGCACGCCAGCAGGAGCCTTGCAGCCAGGAGCCATGCAGCACAGAGGGTGTTTACTGCTTTTCTTAATCTGCTGTGATCCCCGCTCTAATTCTGTTAGAGGTAGCAAATGGAGCCTTTAAGTGGTCATAAAAAGATTGTACACACCCCCCATGAAGATTATTTGAGATGCCTGGTCATACATACAGGTGGCAGGGGGGAAGCGCAGCAGGCACCAGGGCTGTGGGGGTATTGGGATACACTGGGGGACAGCACTGTGCCAGGGAGAGCCCCGTGGCTGCCAACAGGTTTCAGGCACCAGAAGCACTGCAGGACAGCACAAGGCATCAGTGCATGATCCAGAGGGTCGTCAGGACACCACCAGCCCACTGCTGCCCAACGTCCATCTCACCCACCCTGTCTTTCGTTCCTGTGGTTAGGATAAAACCCCACGGGACAAAGCATCTTCACAAGCTATGGAGAACACAAACTCTTGGCATTGCCAGGGTCAACAGAAAGATACTCTGGAGGGGATACTCCCCTACCAGCAGCACCCTGAGCATGGCAATGAGGATCCGGCCACCAGTGGTGACAAATGCCCAACTGCAGCATCTGAGGTCTCTCTATGACCCACTGTCCCAACCCACCTAGCAGAGGCAAAAGGTGGGAATCAGAGGGAGGAAACTCCTTCCCTGCAGTACAGGGGTGCACTAAGGAGTCCCTGGGACAGACACCAGCCACCCCTGGTGCAGAGCCAGCGTGGGGCTCGACCTGCAGCTGCAAGCCCTGCCCATGGCCGTCTCCTAGCACATGTAGGTGTGCACTCACACAGGCACGCACAGCCAGCCACCACTGCACCCTGGCCTCCCCACTCCTCCACCGGCAGCTGCCATGGGCTCGGGTCCATCCCACTGCCCTGGGAGAGGCAGATACCCCTCTGAGCTCGGAGAGCCTCTGCGCAGGCTGGCAAGGTGCTCCAGTCTCACCCAAAGCTGTCAGTGTTTAACTCCTGCTATGTGTCGGTTTCAGTTGGCCAGAAACTGAGCTTTCAATATTAGAAGACAGCAGTTTTTGTTCTTCTTGCCATCTGTATGTTTGTGTATTTCCCCTACCACCATAATTAGCAGGCTGGGCTCCAGCCAGGCTCAGGAGGAGATCTTAGTAGACGTCTTCCCAGCAATTTGAACAGCTTCATCATTTCTTTTATAGCTCCCCCAGTGCGGTCCCCATCACTGAGATCATCACAGCCCAAGCTGTCACTCCTGGTGCCCCAGAAGAGGCAGCAGGGATGGGGAAGCTGCACTCCAAAGAGCATCAGCCCCTGCAGCCACGGGACCAGCACCGAGCAGTGCAGGAGAGGGCTGAAACCCCACATGAGGAGAGGCAGCAGGAGGTTTGCCATGGTTCTGCCAGGAGGGACCCATGTCATCAGAACAGCCAGAGCTCTGCCACAACAAACCCAGCCCTCTCTGGGGTGTGCACCACTGCAGCTACCTGTCTGCTGTCTGCAAAAACGAGAGGCTAGAATAAATAATCCCAGCCTTAACAACAAACTGAGCCCAGCTGATGCCCGGACTCTCCCTCCAGCTCTGAAGAAAGCTGACAGCACCACATGCCTCTAGTGTGGGGCCAATTGCCTCTGCTCTGCAGCACCCCTCCGCTTCCTCCCCCACCACCTACTCACTGGCACTAAGGCTTGAGGAGTCACTCTGGCTGGCCCAAGGGTGGTCAGGACCCAAGGAAGCCCTCAGTTCCCACCCCAGACTTGCACTGTTGAAAGCCTCTGCAGAGGTTTCAGCAACTGCACCTCTCCTCCCTGCTGCTCCTCCGTGCGCCCGCGCCCCTGCGCTTGGGGCAAGCCCAGGTTGCTCCAGCTGCGGAGTCTCCTGCGCCCCTCACTGCAAACCCCAGCAGAACGACAGCCAGGGAAGGGCCATGCACAGTGATGTTTGCAAAGCACCCGTGTTTGGGCAGCTCCGGCAGCAAGCAGCCGGGGTGTGCTGGGGTTCTCCAGGCAGGACCACAGGAGAAGGGTTGCTGTTACTGCAACCACTCCCTGGCAAACCATGTTCTGGTTTCAGGCTGCCTGATAAACAGACCTGAGCTTGCACATACAGAGACATCCGCCTGAGGCAAACAGCAGGGCAGAAATGTACAAGCAAATTTGGCAACTTTATGTGAATTAAATGTGCATTTAATTGAGATTTATGGGAGGGGTTGAAATAGCAATTGATTATCAAAATCAGATTATTTATGGGGGTTTAGCAACTATACAGGAGATCAATGTTGTTTCCAGAATAAATCTTCAGTAAATATAGGTTTCCCCAGTAATCAGCTAATAACACGTCACCCTAATTATCTCATGAAAGGGGCACAGAAGCTCTGACAAACACTGAAGAGATATTGTTGTCTGCAAAGCAGCACCAGACAGCCACAAGCCACAGCTCCACTTGTATTCAATATCAGACCATGGCGAGGGGATGCGTCCAAGCCCCTGCTGCCAGTCTTAGCCCTCCAGATGCCATGGGCAAAGACCAGCTCTAGTACCCAGGCGATACTTTGCCCAAAGACACGGGGATGTTGGCACCCCGGGGCCCTGAGCCTGGCCGAGGCAAGGTTGTCACCACAGTCACTTGCATGCAGCAGGTGATAGTATCATGAAACGCATGGCTCCTTGGGTGAGAAAGGGACACTTATTCCCAAAAGCAAGAGGAAAGGTACACGCCCTGCAAGAGGGTACAGCTCCGTATTCATACAGTTTTATATCCCTCTCTGCTGGCAGGTGGTGGTACCCCATTAAACCTAAAGAGACTACCTGGACTGCAGCAGCTCCTCTATTTTCCGTAAGTGGTATTTCTCATTAAAAACATTTATTGAAGATTAACAGTTCTGGCAGCAAGAGGCAAATAAAGCTGTGCCACACAGCCAGCCCTGCCAGTTCCTCCCCCAGCTCCCTGCACAAGGTGCTGCATGGCTCCCATCCTGAGCTGGTGAGGACCACCCCGTGCCCTGACCTGTCCTCTCCCCAGACAGAAGGATGTGTCACTGGAATGTCCCCAGGGATCTCCATCCCTGGGAGGAGGGGGCAGCTGGTCCCTCTGATGGTCAGGAGGGTATCCTGCCACTCCCTGTGGCCAGGGCAGGCGCAGGATTGCTACTCTGGGATGCGGAGATGCTCTGGCAGTCACCATGGCAACCCCGGTACACAGCCTGGGTGAACAAAGCTGACAGGAGAGAAACAGAAAAAGAAAAGAGAAGAAAGGGAGGCGGGCAGGGAAAGAAGGAAAAGAGGAAAGGGAAACAGCCTAAAGTCATAGAGCAAAGGCTGGGCAGGAGGGAGCGATGGCAAGGGGAAGCACAGGCATTGTGGGAGATGGAGACGAGCAGTCTTTAGGCTGCTCACCTTGGGACGACCTTCAGCAAGGTAACCCAGGGCATGTCCCCCTACCATTCCCAGGCTGGCAGCCTGAGGCTGTGCTGCAGGCCATCCCCCTGCAGTGCAGGCAGGCAGAACCCTCCTAGAGACCCAGAAGGCTGTGAGGAGCCCTGCCTGTACCCTGAGTCAGCTCTCAAAGCCCCAACTGGGGATATCCCTAAGGTGATGGATGGTGTCTGGGGTCAGGTTATTCAGCACCTTCCTTCTTCCACTAGCAAATGGATTGGCCCAGGCTTTGGGTCACAGCACATCACACATGGCATGCTAGCTCAGGGCTGCCTGTGCTCCTGCTCCCCACCACACCCTCATTCTGGGGTCCAGGCCCATTTCCCAGCGCAGCTGCTCATCCTGCTGCTTCCCAAGTGGAGCAGGGCTGCCTGCATACCCTGGGCCCAAAAAGGCATCTCAGAGGCCAGACTACCAAAACCCTTAAGTGGAACACAGGGTCCTTAAGAGCAATAGCCAGTCCCAACCCCACAGCAGTGGTCCATCTCCGTGGCCAGTTGTGAAAGGAGCCCAGAGGCAGTGCAGGACAGAACACACTTTGTTGCACAGTCAGGGGTTCATCTAAACCCCTAATCCAGAGTCAGAGTAGGAAGCAAAGATGCAACCACAAATACATTGACTTGTACTGCAAGAATACAGGCTATGTCTGCTGCCAAAGCATGCTCTGCTCTTGCTTTTCCATCCCACTTTAATGAAGTCAGAGAATTAAAAAACAGACATCAGGGTTTGGGTCAAAAAGCAGCAACTACAACCTCTCTCAGCTAGAACGGAAAACATCCCACTTGTCTGTTTATTCTAATGAAATAACAAATCCTGAAGGGAAGCCCCCTCTCTGCTGAGCTGCCCTCACACTAGCGGAACAGTAAACACAGAACAGTCTCCTGCAGGCAGGTAGCGAGAGCTGGGGTGGTGCCTCAGCCCCACTGATCACAGGGACAAGCGCAGGCACCCAGGGAGCAGGAGGTGGTCAGCTGGGTTAGCTGCACATGAAAGCCCGTGGGAACAGGACAAAACCAGAAAACTCTTGGGAAAAGCACTGTTTCACACAGCTCAGCCATTTTAGCAAAGAGAAGATGAGAAACCACTGAAGTAATTAGTGCAGATGCTGCAGGAGTGGCTGAAGCAGAGCAGCAGGCGGTGGGCACCCAGAAAGCTGCTGCTGTGGGAGGGAAACACCCATCCCTGCTGCAGCATGGGGCTGTCTCAGCAGGTAGAAGCACACCCCTGCACCAGTGCTCGTGCAGTGTGACATTCTAAGGGGGCTTAACATCCCCCCAGCCACAACCTGAGGCTCTGCTGGTAGGACATGGGACAGCCCAGGATGGGGCCAAGAGGCACTGGGCAGGGATCAGTGCTGGGTGACAACAAACCATGCTGGGATGGTGGGGAACATGGCAGGACAAGGCACACCCAGAACAATACCTCCCATGAGCGTACGAGGGGTTTCAGCACAGATGTAATTCTCTCCCCTCCTCCTCCTCCCCACACTCACACTCTCTCAGCTCCTGCGTACGCCCAGAAACTCGACTTCAAAAGGAGGGGGAGCTGCCAGCACGGGAAGCGGCAAGCAGGCAGACGCGGCTGTCTGCTGCTGAAAGGCTTTGGTGCCTCTCATCAGGACCGGGGAAAGAGCCTTCCACCGTCGGGCTGGAGGCAGCCAGCCAAGCCCTGGCATCGGGTCCTGCTGCCCAGCAGCCCTGTGCTCCCAGCATCGGCCAGCCAGAGATTTAACGCTCCTCCCGGACAGGGTGGGTTTAGCCCTCCCCATCCCACCTCCCTGCTATATATAAGTAAATAAATCCATCTGTGTACAGTAAGCACCAGAGATCCTCTTAACGCTCCACGCTTTCTGCTGCGGAGTCAGGGCTGGCTGCTGCCGCCCTGTGCCTCAGGCGCAGGAATGGGGACACCGGTAACCAGCCCACTCATGCAGCTCAGCTCCCCTGTGCCGGGTCACGGCTCCCTCCCCTGCTGAGCCATCCCTCCCAAACTGAGGTTAACAGCCTGTTCACAACAGCCTCTGGAAGCCACATCTCCCAGCTCCTCATTAGTGGCAATTAACAAGCAATCAACAGGCCCAGCAGAGCTGGCATTTTCCAGGGAACAAGTCCCCTTTCAAGCTGGGGGAAAAAAAATGAACATGTGCTCTGTTGTACACACTTTTGGATTAAATGAGCCAAAACCTGCCTGCCAAGGAACAGAATTATTTCCCAAACTGGACCCTTTGTGCCACCTACCCAGCCAAGCGAGGAGCGAGGGCTGGGGCAGCCACAGATGACCTCTTGGCAAGCCCCTGCTCTGCCACATGCCCGTGGGATGCTTCTGCAGCAGCCCAGCAAAGGGCAGGCAAGGTGGAAACAGTGACTGGGGTCACCCCCTGCCTTGAAGGGTAACAGGACTCACCAGCAAGGACCATGCTGCTGGCTCAGGCCCCCCCACTGCTTCTCCAGAAGTCACTTCAAGTGAGAAGCTCCTGAGAGTCAGCAGAAGCCAGCCAGGACAGGAGGCACCTCTTCACTCTCCACAGGATAGGGGCTGCCCTGGGGGTTGGTGAAGGAGGTCGAGAGACCTCAGCACCCACAAAGGCGCTGGACTTGGACTTCAGCTCCATGCTACAGCATTAAAAAAGCTGTGGGCTGGAGAAATACAGCAATATCAGCACACACGAGCAGCAATGCTCCACAGGAGGCCAGCTCAAGGACCAGGCAGCACACACTCTCCAGCTTCATCCTTCCCCAGCCCAGAGCTGGGCAAGGCTAACCCATCACCAGCCTCTGCTTCCCTGGGTATCCGCCGCACTGGTGGGGAGGACAGACAAGAAAGCAAGCAAGGGGGAGACAGCCCGGTGAGTTTGATAGAGGAGTCCTGTTAGCAGCACTTTTTCCTCTGCAGTTGGAGTGGGGGCAAAGCCAAGGAATGCTTCCCAAGCAGCCTGCACCAAACGAGTCCGGCTGTGCAGAGCTTTAATTGCCCATGGCAGAGCAGGGGTGGGCAGCAGCAGCTGGGGGGGCTGGAGGACAGACAACAGAACAGCACTTGCTGCTTCTACTGCAGCACAAGATCCATCCTCCTTCCCCAGGACAGAGAATTCCTGTTGGCTCTCCAGCCACCCTCCCTCCAGCACGGGGGGTGCACTTGACCTGCCAGGAGCTGAGCTTGGGGCGTTTCATCCCAAGGTCGCGATGCCCTGATGAGAGTGTACCATGCCTTGTGCCACCAGGTATTTGGGACTGCAGGTCTGGGCCAGCTCGGGTGCAAGCCTGCAGCTCAGCCAGGGCCTGGAGATGTGGGAATCGGCAACCGCCACAGCAGACCTCCACCAGGTCTCCAGGGGAAGAGGAGGAAGGATCTGGCAGATCTTGAAGCTGACTAAGAGTTCTGAATGCCTAGTGGCTCTGCTGTACCAAGTGCAAGCCAAAGCAATTAGCATTTCTTGGAGACACTCCGTGTAATCTTCCCTGAGTGATGGGGAGAGCTGCCACAAGCATGGGGAAGGGCCTGGAGCCGCTTCCCGCGACCAAGCAGACGCTGTGCTGGCAGTGACGCAAGGCACAGCGGGACTGTCCTGCTGACAGCATCTCCTGCCAGCAGCTCTGGGACCACTATGCCAGTGAGACATGTGGGCACTGCACCCTCACCCAGCCACCACAGTTCTGCCATGGCCCCAGAGCCACCAGATCTTGCCTCTGGGTGCTGCAAGCTGTCAGGCAGCAGAAAGCCAGAAGACAGACCAGAGAGGCAGCTCGCAGCATCTTTCTTGGAGCACAGCCCAGGTGGGAAAGGCCACCTTGGGGAAAGCCAGGGCCAGGACCAACCTCATCCATCAGCTCCCAGGCAAGGCTGTCAGCTTGAGCCTCAAGGCAGGAAAGGAGCACAGATGAGCCTGGAGCTGTTTGGGGAGTCACGCGAGAGCAGCGGCAGCCAGCCCAGGCCCAGCCATCCAAGAGTCATGGATTATTTTTAAACAGCTACTTGTAGAATGCAGGAGAGACAGCCCGAGCTGATGCTCACCCCATCCCTCTCCCCAGCACGTGCAAGGAGCATATCTCACAGCCAGGCTTTTTATAGGGTTTCCCATCCCCGCTGGGCACGCAGCTCAGCCGCTCGGTATGACCACACCACCCCCTCCCTCAGTAATCACTCACATGCCGTTCACTGAAGTCTTTCCATTCCCTCTCTAGCTGTTTCCTTTTCTCTCCTTATTAGGGATCCACCTACCTATCCATCTTCTCATTCTCTCCCCCTTCTGTGGCTATCTTTAAAATCCCATAAAAGCTTTCAACTGGTAGCATCCTCAGGGATGCGAGGGATTTTATACGTAACCCATCACAAGCCATCATCACCATGTAACTCACCATGTAGGCAGTGACTTTTCTTTTTTCAAAGGCAGGGCAGGGGAGAACATCCACACTTGGTCCCTGGGCTGTCCCTGACCAGGTCACCCAGTGCAGCACTGCCAGGCACCTTCCATACCAGAAAGGAAGGATCAGGTCCAACCCACAGCTCTTAGGGGGGTGACTGAACCAGATGGTGGGGCAACAGTGCAAGTCCTCTCAAGTACTATCTGTGGGTGTATGAAGGGATGGGTTTGCTCACTGAATGAAAGGCTCTGAGCTAGGGATCATCCAGCTTCATGCCTTAGCATCTGCTGCCAGATGAAGGAGGGCTTCCTTGCTGAAAGGATGGCTGTTTCTCCCTGTATGCTCATGCACATGTAAGTTGCCATACTGTTTGGTTCCCATGCTGGTTGGGGGTCAAGAGGTGATCAAAGAGTCCAGAGGTGGGGGATAGTTTGGTGCTGCCAGCAAAACTCCCTCCCTAAGGTACAGCCTGTGCCAAGAACCAAATCTCTCTGGACACAGCCTGGATGAATAGGTAAGAACAAGGTTTCATGGTCAACTCCAGATCAGCCTGGATGGAGGGACCAAAGGAACATTCAGGGACCACACAGGCACTCCACCAGCACCATGAAAACCACTTTCTCTCCCAGATCTGGTTACTCCTTACAGGAAAGCTGCTGTCTTCTCTCCCAAAGGTCTGACTGGACACATGTACCAAAGACACCCCCTTGCCCCGGCCCATCCATGCCACCTGTGCCCCAGCAGAGCTTGGCAAGAGCTGGAGACAGGTTGCTAAATCTCTACTGCAGGGGGAAGGCTCCCTGCTGCAAGCTGTCTGGCTGCCGCTGCCAGCGAGGTGCAAGCACGCTGACCCAGCCGCAGGACACCAGCCTCGGCGGCTGCCAGACAGGATTAGGCTGTGCATAACCTGAGAGGTGCCCTGCCGCGCGCTAATGCGATGACACGCTCTGTGTCACCAGCGGGACCCACAGGAGCTCTTTTCCATCAGCTCCAGTGACCAAGCGTTGGGTGTGTCTGCGATGGAGGCAGATCTCCCAAACTCAGTCACATCACTCTCAGACGATGCTTCGATGACACAGCTATTTATAGCACATAGGAGGTTAGAAGGAGCTCATCTTACCTTGCTCCACCTTCTTCATCCTCTGAGGACTGAGAACCGATGCAGAAGGTGCCAAGGCAGAGGGAAAAGCAGCACGATGGGGAGGGACACCCCACAGTCCCTGGCACAGCGCAGCTGAGGCAGGGGGAGGGAGGGGTTTGCAGGGACCAGCACTGTGCTGTGATCTGAGCGCAGCTCAGAGACTGTATGAGCGTAGATGAAGGGGAAGGAGCCAGTGCTCCATCACACTGAGGACTGCTGTGATATGAGCAGAGACAGGGAAGAATCCGGAGCAGAGCTGCCTGCTCAGGCAGCAGGAAAAGCTGGTGCTGAGCTGCACAGCACACTGCTTGGACCTGGCACCAGCACCCCTGTGCAGGCAGCTGCCCTGTGTGGGCTGTGTTTGAGCTGGGTACTGACAGTGAGGGTGCTCTGCACCACCTCCAGAAAGGCTCTGGGACATCTGCCTGCCCCAGTCCCCATTTCTTTGGGCCAGGCAAGGAGAATCTTTCCATGCCTTTGCTATACAGCAAAGGGGACAGCTGATCAACAGCACAGTCTTAAATCCCTGGGGTTCACAGGGGAACTGCAAAACCATGGGGACCCATCATAGGTCCCTTCTGGCAGGACACAGACCTGTTTGCTTGTTCAGTCACACACAGGCATCCCAGCTGATGCAGAGCTTGCAGCCACACCAGCCTGCTGAGAAAGGCACTCACAGCCCCAGCCGGACACTGCTGGGGAAGAGCGGTCAGTGCTCAGGGCAGCAGGCAACAGACAGGACAGCAGTAGCTGACAGCCAAGCCCTGATCCAGCCCTGTCTCATGGCCAAGGCAAGGAAGCCCCTTCTTTCAAAGAAGGGCTGCTAGGGGCTTCGATGGGCTGCAGTGCCTGACACACAGCTTCCCTCCTCCTCAGCTTTCAGCAGTGAAAAGTCCTTGACCAAGGATGAAACACAGCCACCCTGGGACAGCCACTCTGCTGGGACCCTCCCTGCTTCTGCTGGGAATCCAGGCTGGGGAGCAGCTGCAACTGGGAGATCCCTACTGCAGCACCTGACATGTCCCAGCAAGTGCTGCTGCACGGGGAACAGCCCACCCAGTCCCCCAGCTGCTCTACAAACAGCTCCCCTCCGCAAGCCAGCGCCCCCGGGCTGGGCAGTCCTCCGCAGGATGCCTCGGGCAAAGGAGTCCCCAGGGCTGGATGCCAGGAGGAAAGCAGCAACATCTTCAGGGTCAGCCAGTACAAAACACAGGTGTGGGATGAACAAGCAGGGCCTTGCAGTGTGTTTTCACAAGCGAGGTGTTACAGACATGTTTGTGAGGGGTGCTGCACTGCGGAGCCTGGCACAGGCACTTCAGGAGCTCAAACTCCAAGCCCTGGTCTAGGTCTCACCCAGCAGCAGACTGCAACCTGGCTGCATGTATCTGAGGACAGTCATAATTCACTCACTGTGAGAGCAGTTCAAACGCTGAAACTGAAATTCAGATTGCAGTGGGCTCAGGTTGGGCTGCGGAAGGGCGCTGAGGCTGGCACTGCACCAGCAAAGCCTTTCCTGCCCCACGGCAGCGTAGTGCTGCTTGTTGCCAAGAACGAACACAGAAGCCAACAGAATGGGTACAAACCCTCAAGCACATGCTCCCTCTCACACTGTCCTGTTCCTTCAAGAAAACTTCCCCCAAGGACTTTCCTAGTTGTCCAGGTCTCAGACAAGTTGATTCAGAATGGAAGTGGAATAAGTTGTCCAGGAACAGAAAAAACAAGTGATGCTTGGAGCTCAGGGCAGGACTTTGCCAGGGTGAAAAGGGTAAGAGGGGGAGGTCAGCCAGGCTGCGTGAGGCAACCATAGCACCAGCTCCTCTTTCTTTCAGGTCCTCGCCCCAGGCAGTGGAGAAGGCACATCAATTCCCAGCCCAGGGCTTACAGCTGATACTGATAAAGCATTCCACTACCTATACCCCAGCTGGAAAATGCACATACAAACTACACCTGCCAAAAACCTGAGCCACCCTGAGCTCGCTGCCACAGTAGATCAGGTTGGTACTGTTAAGCTTCTGACAGCCCTTTTCTAGAAAGCAAGGCATGTCCATCAGGGCTGTGTAGCGGTGCACTCAAGCTCTTCTACCTGCTCAGGGATTTACTGAGCCTGTGGACTCAAGAGACAGAGAGGCTGGGCACAGGAAAGCATGGGACAACCCAGGTGTCCTCCAAACAAGAACCACTTTCTCTGCTGGAGGCTGCCAGTCACTCGGCCATGCTTGCCCTGAGCTGCTGACAAGCAGACTTTCTGGGCCTGAAACATCGGGGACTTGGACTATACCTTCCCTACAGCTACTGTGGTCTCTTCTAGTCCCCATCCATCTTGCAAAGCCCACTCCTTCCGCCATCACTCAAAGTCCTTGCCATCACCAGTCCACCCCTCAGGGTGCTTTCCTGAGGTGTTACAATACTCACAACTCAGAGGCACTAGCGTATTTAGTCTAAGAATATCTAATTAGATGTTCCAACCACTTCATTATGGCACCATCATGACAGGATTGCAGGGCCTGGCAGGAACTTGGTGGGTTTGCCTTCACAGCTTTGCAAAGAGCGAAGGCAGCATCACATCGACTCCTTGCTGCTAACAGGACAGTCTGTCATTAGTCCAGCCTGCTGGCATCACAAATACAATTATCTGGCTAAACCGATCGTCACTTTGTCATTAGAAAACTTGCTATTTATTTTATAAGAGCATGGCAGGCCCTTGAAATAATTCAATTGCTTCAATTGACTTTACAGCATGCACTTCACTGGCCTGCAGGGCCACTTTCCATGGCTTCTGCTCTTCAAAGGGCAAGCTGCCAAAAAGATGGTTTGCAGGAGAGCCTGAACGAAGCTTGGCAAGAGGACAGAGTCCATCCACCAGCCTGAGGACAGAGAAGCTGCCTGGCCTTTGAATTTTCTGGCACCAAGGTGAAAACAATGGATGATTGTCCCTTCGCTAGGCTGCCCAGGAGAACAGAGGGCACAATTTGTACCAGGTTGGTTGTGGCAGAGTCAGGCTTGGGTGTTAATTGAGAGGATTAAGGTCTGGGTGGAGAGCCTGAGTTCTCCTCAGTGACCCAGTTTAGCAAAACTCAGTGCTAGAGCCCTCCTTGGAGAAGGATGGACACTAGGTAATGTTCATCACTGGGTCTGGAGAGACCATACTAGGAAGGTAGCTCTTCATGTCTTGCAAGGCCATCTTGCATCTATTACCTTCCTTTCTTCTCTGTCCCTTCTCTCCCCATGCCTTGGCCTCCAGCTATCTCACCAAGCACTTGTGGGCTAGGCAGCAACACCGCTAATGTGGGCAATGTTTTACCCTGTTGGGTCCTCCCTCACTGGAACTATGCTTTGTCCCCAGCTTGCTGCATGCTTGTGGCAGCTTCCAACATTACAAAGATGAAGAAAGGACCAGCGTTCACCAGGAACCACATGTGCTATGATGGAAAAGGTTTATCTGTACCATAACCCCCTAGGCCTGGTGTCAACACTACAAAAAAACTAGAGCCTCCTCACGGAAAATACACTAATACTGCTCATCATACCAATGGGCTGATCCCTCTGGGTTCACTGCACTTCTGAACACAGAAGCAACCCCATGTCCTCCTCAGCAGGTCCTACCACACTGGGTGGGGACATCCAGTGAATCACTTTGCCTGGTGAGCTGTACAGGGCAGAGCTGGAGATCCAAGGCATGCAGCACCATGTGATTCCTCTTTAATTACACAGGAACTTAATGGAGTTTGCTGGTAAACACCTTGTAACCATTTGTGCTTAGAGATTACTGGGTAATTACGCTTAGTGGATCACCATGTAACAGGGAGCGTGATTTAGGAAAGACAAAAATAACCAAGCAAACATGCTGCATTCATCAGTATCTGTCATGAAGCTTTCCTGCCCAAATGCTTAGCTGTCCAGCCTTTCCTCATGTCTCCTTCCCCAGCTTTCTCAGCATAGGGGAGCCTTTGAGTAGGCATTTAAGAGGTGCCAGGGGGTGGGATGGTCTTGGGAAGCTTTCCACCTTGCTTACCAAATCTGCTGGCAAGACCTCTCCATGCTCTAATTAGGCTATCAGCTGCTCAGAGGGAAGAGGAGGGACAATAGATGGTACTGATTCCTCCCACCCTGAATTAACTTGGCTTGAGGAAATATTCTGGTTTCTAGAGGTTCTCTAGTTCATAAGCCAGTTTCAATCACTCATTGCAACGCAGATCCAGCCAAACCAGATCTGACCCAGGAGTTTACTGGGGTTTAACCTCCTTCAGTAGTCACACATACCTTTGCTCAGACCTGTGCAGCCCATCACAAGCGGCCCCTTGCTCCTGACAAGGCCAGTGCCAAGGCTTCCAACAGCTCCTTTCCCACCCCAACACAGCTGGGCATGCAAGTGCCATCTCCCATGGGTTCCACAAGGGTGACCCCTATTTACAGGGCATACTCACTGCCTAGACCTGCAGCACCCAAATGTGCTAGCTACCTTCAAAGCAGCAGAAGGGATTATTCACACATTTCAGAGAGTCTTAAATCCCTGGGGCACTTGACAGCTTCAGCCCTTTCCCTTCCAAGGAGTACAAACCCAGCGTTGGCCACATTAGCCTCCTTGCACCAGACCAGTTTCTCAGGCAGAGGTCCAACTCAAAACCTAGGGGACTTAAAGGTGATTTTAAGGGATGTTCTCTTGGACAGTGGGTTGTACTACAGGATCCAGCTTCAATGGAAATGCAGCACAGTACTGATAGACCTGTTTATGAGTGTATAATCTATCCAAACCCAATTAGCAGTGCTAACCAGAGTGGGAGGTATTAGCAGCATCGCTAGTGTAAATACCAACACTCCAAACACTCACTGCCCTCCAAACGCTCACTGCACACCTGGAGAGCCAGGGAGGAGAGGCTGCCTTCCCAGCCAGGAGAATCCTTGCACCCTCAGGGCTGCCTGATCTGCTCTGCAGCCACAGGATACAAGTTTACACCCAAGATAAAGGGCCTTTTCCTCTTCCCCTTAAAAGAAGGGTTTCCATATGGCTTTGCCTTCCCTGCATCATGGGAGATAAGGTGACATGGGGCCTCCAAGCCCAGGACCCATACTGGGGTGAAAAGAAAACCTGTGTTGCCTGAACAAGGACAGGAAAGACTCCCGTGTACTGTGCACGAAGCATCTTCAGACATACAGCTGCACAGCCAGCAAACCCTGCAGAGCTCCCCAGAGGCCTCACAGATAGTTTTGCACAACAGCATGGCTCAAGGCCAGCCGTGGCCCACAGCCCCAGGCTTCCCACCTCACACGAGCTTCAGACAGGATAGAAACGTTATCAAAATGCACAAAGTAAAATGGAAAGGAGTGCTGGGAATTCACAGATCAGATGTGGTATTTTATCCCCAGCTGTGCATCCCATTGATTTGCCAGCCCCAAAATTTTGGTCCCACAGCCACAGGTAAGCCAGTACATCATCACTCCATGCACAATCTGGCTTCATCATCCATCTTTCTTCTCCCCCTCCTCCTGCATCTCCCTTCTCTCCTCACATCTGCACAGGTAGGGCTCCACGCACCAGGAGAGAGACCAGAGTGGGGAGGCTGGAGTGCAGCTGAGCCTGCTGGCTGGGTCCCACCACATCCGAGCCCTCAGGTACTACCAGGGCTGGGGGACAGGGGGTGGAGAGAACCACCAAACTAAAACAAAAAATTCAGAGCTGGCCATGCCTGGGAGGCAGAGCTAGAAACAGGGCTGGGAGGCCTCTAGCAGCAAGTGGCACCAAGCTCCCCTGAGCCACTGGCTACAAAAAGCCATTGCAGGTCACTAGCAGGTAGCAGGGGGTATGTGTGTAAAATAGACATGGTACTGACACAAGGCTCCTGAGCTCCTTTTTTTGCCTTGCAGGCACACGGTCCTAAGGGATACAGGCTGGGTAGGGATGTGCAGAGCTGAGTAAGGCAGCAGGGAGAGGGGAGACACAGTTTTTGGCAACATCCACACCAGTCACAGAACATGCTGATGGCAGAGATGGCCCTGCACCCCATGCCTTGCTCACAGAACCAGCTAGGAAAGGCTTCTGCCATGGCTATGAACAGACATGAGACAGCATCTGGGTACAGCAAATCCTGCTTTGAGCTCCTCAGTTACTGGGAAAAAATCTGGAAGCCTGTCAGTGCAGAGCCCCCTGCCTCACAGGGTTTGCATAGCCCTTGTACCAGGTGTGGTCCCACATGGACCACAAGTAATCCCCATAATCATCCCACAGCACAGGAAATGGTCAGCAGATGTTACAAAGCTTCCAAACCTTTACTACAAGACACAGCTACTTAGAAAGAGTTAATTGCAATATTTAGGCAAAAATTGCAAAGCCTTCCAAAGGGCTGAGCAAGAACCACAGCGGCAGCCTGCTGCTGGCAAATCCAGAAGCTGAGACATGGCCAAGTGATGTGCCCAGGATCAGAGCAAGGCAGTGGCAGAGGATCACCTCCCAGGAGGCTCCCAGCTCTGTACTTGTTGCTCTGACATGACTCATGGGAGGAGGCCATTGGGCAGGCAACAGGTAGGCAGCGTATTTGGGTTTGCTTGGCACCTCTCTGTGTGGGGGAGGACCCAGTAAAGGAGTTTTGCAGCACAATCAGAGTTATAACACGCCAGCACCATAAACAGCCCTTATCACTATCAGGAGTCAAGCTGGTTATTAAGAGCTGCAAAGCAACCCCAAAAGGAACCAACACACATGAATCAAAATTGGCTTAGGGGAAGCTTAACAGTCCCACCTGACCACTGCGGTCACTGACCCCAGCAAGCACCATGTGCCATCCCAGCCCTCTGCACTGGACCCATCACCCAGAGAGGCAGAGGGAGGACCCTTTGTTATCAGGCATCCAGCAGGCTCAGAAAAAATCAGCCCCTATTGTTTCCTAGGTTGGCGCTGCCAGCCCCACTCCCCCAGGAAGGGGGCTAGCTCCTGTCCCAGGTATGGCCCATACAGAGGGCACCCAGAAAGTTTTCTGGCCTCTGACACAGCCCAACAGAGCTGGAATCACCTGTTCTGTTGCCTTGCAGCATGCCAAGGCATTTTTCACGGTGTTTTGCTTGGGAACCACCCCAAGCCCTCAGATTGAGAAACCTCAACACACCAGTGCAATGGAGAGTCACAGCTCTACTGCCTTCTGTCTGGGGAGTCCTCCCTTCTTCATATAACCTGCCCAGGGAAGGTGCCCTCCCCTTCTGCAGGTCCTAGAGGCTATCCCAGGAGGAAGACTCTCAAGTGGCCATCAGCATCAACCCCTCTGGCTGGGAGCTCACTGCTTTTAAAGGAATGGATCAAAGCTGTGCTAGGAAGGTGGGTACAGCTGTCACACATCATGTCAGTGAAGAAAACAATTGATTGTGACTTGATCAAACCTGATCAATGTTCCCAGACTTTACAATAGGGACACAAAACCAGAAGTAACCAGACTAGTACCAGGTGCCAGTTCTCATCTTCTGCAGCACATTTCCAAGCTCTGCTTTAGAAATTCATACATAGTGCATGAGTGCCTCTGCCCTGTCTCTCTCACACACAATAGAAACACCCATGCACCAGCTGCAGAAGGTACATCTTTCTCAGTATTGCATCTATGCTTTACTCAGGTCCCTGGTTTCTGGGTCTCCCCTTACCCTGCTCCTCCTACCCATGAGCTGTTCCCCCTATGTCCATTTACACATAGGCAGCAGCACCAGCAAGTGAGCCTGCTGCCTGTCAGAGTGCTCCCTCTCACTACATTGCATATCAACATTTCAGTCCATGATCTGCCCTCCAAACCCCAAAATACCAGCCAAGAAAAGTACTCAGTGGAGACAAGCACCATGGCTTAACCCACATGAAAGCAGGGCCAGCAAAACCAGACCCTGCCAGGAAGCAAAAGGCAGCAGGAAAATAAAAAAACCCATCCCATTAGGCTTGTCAACTCCCTTGTGACATTTTCTTTCCAATTCCTCCCAGCCAGATTGGTGCAGTATCAGCCCCATTCCCACAGTAAAGGCAAGGGAAAGCCATACTTACTGCTAGTGCTCATCGTGCTGGTCCTCCTCCGTCCTTCTCATTCAACAAAAGGGGCTGAGATGCTCCTTAAATCCTCTTTTCCTTCCACCCTCCCCGTCAGCAGGAGGGGGTTGCCTCCCTTTCCTAGGAGAAATATTTCTGC
>VWZZ01002693.1:1545973-1556258 GCA_013399095.1 Psophia crepitans
TGCGGGACGCGGCGCCTCGGCACCGCCGCCATCTGCTGGGCACCGCGGGGCCGCTGCCCGGCCCTGGTCCGGCCCTGCCTGCTGCTCTGCCCTGCCCGCAGTCCTGCCCGCTCCGCTGCCTGCCCTGCCCTGTTGCCCTGTCTTCGTCCCTGCAAGCCGCCCTGCCTGCTTACCCGCGCGCACCCTGCCGCCGGCGCTGCCTGCAGCTCCGGGGCTCCTTGCCGCGGGGCTCCCACCCAGCCCGGCGCTGCTCCCGTCCAGCCCTGGGTGGGACCGGCTGCCATTCCCGCACCGCTCCCTCTCCGGCTGGGCCCTGTGGCGGCTGAGTGTGCAAAGAAACGCTGTCCCGGGACAGAGGCACGGTGGGGAGGGATACGATTTATGCAGGAAAATTGGATTTCCTCAAGCGCCAAGGTTCCCCTCCGCAGCCGTCCAGGCTGGCCCCCCCCGGCTGTCCTGGCAGTCCCACGCAAGGCAGCCCGGTGTCTGTCCCACCGGGAGCAGGGAGGAGGCTGTGGGTGTCTGCACGGCACCTGGCTGCAGGACGGAGGGGGGGCTCTTCCCTCGGGATCAGAAAGCAGCCTTCTGCTAGTAGCACATCAGGATTCCTGGAAAGGCTTCAAAGCCATTAGCTCCTTGTTTTGTTTGTGAGGTGCTATCTATCAGAATAAAGCCTTACCCAGCGGAGCTGCTCCCAGGGTGCCAGTGGGGACGGGGCTGTGCCCACCCTGCCCACGGAGCCCCCCAGAAGCTGCGCTGCAGTTCAAAGGGGCAAGCTACAATCTCACGGCTAATGAAAGGGGTTTTTCATGCTGCGTGACAGTCGTCGCATCTCTCCCACTCCTGGGGCTGGAGTGCTGCCCGCAGAGGGCCTTTTGGTTTCCCTTTCTCTCACTGTTTTATTTGCGGCAGCAGATGTTCGCGGTGACATGACAAGACAGGTAGCAGGTCGTGTGAGCTACGCCTGTGCTGCCGGTGACGCAGCCAGCTCGCTGCAAGCCCTGCTGCCTGTGCCCTTCGGCTCTGTTCTGTCTGGGGAGGCGTCGGGTGGGGGAGAAGAGCGGGACCAGCAGTGGGAGGGAGGGTCCAGGGGTCCCTGCGTGGCGGAGGGGAACGGGCGAGGGGAAAGCAGTGCTGCCCGTACAGCACGGTGGGATGGCTCAGGCTGTCCCACGGCACTGATTTGGGGCCCTCTGTGAAGTTTCCCGATGCCTAACAACTGTCCAGGTTTCCTGTCCTCAAGGGGACCCTGTCGCAGCGAGGCTCATGCTTATTGTATCAATAACGTCCATTCGGGGAGTCAATAAAATAGACACGATGTGAGCTGGTCCCCATGGTTCAGCGAGCTAATTAAGCTTCTTCCGCTGACCTGGTTTCCAAATCTTGTTAACTTGCTGCCTTCAGAACAACTTGAAATTTCCAGCACAGACAGGCTGGGATTGCAGAGGGCGGTGGAGGAGAACGGGGTGCTCTGGCGGAGCTCAGGGGACACCGGAACAGAACCTCTTCCCCTCCATCCCCTCCCAGCCAGATCGTCCCAGCACCACGGAGCTGCACCATGGGGAAGGGGCAGCGGGTGCTGCCAGCAGGGCAGGCTGGGCACCGGGTGCCCCCCACCATGCGATTTTTGGGTTTAGGCACTGGTGAGCTGACAGCAGGGAGCTCAAACTGCTGCCACCCCTCACCTCAGCCGGTGGGTCCCATGCACGGACCTGGCCCCCGGCTGGGCTGCAGCAGGGACCCATGGTCAGGGCACTGGTTGGAGCCCCTCACCATCAGCACTGTCCCAGGGGGTTTTGGAAATCCCATTTCCTTTCCTTTGACTGAGGAAACTGGCTGCAAAATCTGCCGTAAAACGGTGTGAGGGATGCCTGAGACAAGAAGCCAGAAACGAGGGAATGTCAGGATGTTAATGCAGCCTCCTTTCATCCCTTTGTGTCTGTGCATTGCAACAGTCTTTCACGGCAATTATTAGATGCGTATTTTTCCCATAAGGCGCCTGCCTCATTCAGTACCCAGCTTGTGCCACGTAGCTCAGGCTGGGCAGAGGAAGCCGCTTGCAGGACCCTGCATCGTTCAGTGGAAAGGGACACGGTAGTGATGGGAGTAAGATGATGGAGGACAAAAAGGTGCTAATTTAATTTAATTTTACTGACTACTTCCCTGGACACTGGGTTTCTTATCATTGTGTCTTTGGCCTTGTAAGATGCTGAGGGAGTCACCTGAAGCAAACTGAACTTTCCCCACCAGTCAATAACTGTGTTTCTTCTTTCCTGATGTCTGACTCGAACACCGGCTGGTCGATTTCTGGGAGCGCTGGAAGTTGCTGACTGTGTGTGATCACCGGGAGCAGGGCTTGAGATGTATCTTGTGCTACACCAACACTGGGAACTCGGAGAAATCGGGCTCACCGCCTCTCCCACCGGCAGCCTGGGAAGCCAGCACCCACGTGTTTCTATTCAAGGCTGCGCTCAGCCTCTGTCCCTGGAAAGGGATGTTGCTCCCCAGGGCCAGAGGGGCAGTGCCCATCCCACACCCACACAGTGGGTGCCCAGGGAAAGCCCCAGGGAAGGGGATCCCTCCTCACTCCTGTGTGACTTAGGGACCAGGTAAGGAATGGAGAGGCTGCAAGGGAAATACCAGATAGCAGATCCCACGGCCAGGAGAGACAGTGTGAGGAGAGGTCAGAGAGTTATAAGGTCACGGAAGCATCTCTGTCCTCAAAGCATATGGGAGGATGGTTCAGCAGCAGCCTTAGCTCTGGCATTTCTGGTTTATTTGAAGCCATGGCATCTCTTTCAGCACACCTGGGTACAGATACACGCGTACGTGTTTGTAAACACACACAGGCAGTCACGTGGAACAGCTCTGAGAGGTCCCTGTAGGAGCCCCAGGCTTTCCACCCACTTTCTTTCCCCTTCGACTGGTAGTCATCGTGGTGAGCAACCTTCACTGCCGGGCCCTGTGAATCACAGTTGGAGGAGGAGTGGAAATGCCTTGGCCAGAGATCCCAGCTGCAGCCCTTGCTCCAGGGTGCCGTAGCACAAATGTGTCTGTCTGTCCTGGAGGCACCAGCCGGCTGAACACGTCCCTGCCAGCCCGAGCTCCCGGCAGGCCTGCCTGCAAGTGCGCTGCCAGCGAGAGGCTCTCCTTTCGCAGCAGCAAGATTTAAGTCCAAACAACGGCAGCGAGATGCCCACGGGGACCCCAGCACGGCACAGCCCGACGCCTCGCACAAAGTGCTGGGCAGGCTGCAGAGAGGCAGGACTCTGACTCATCGGAAGCTGGTGACATTTTCCAAAAAAAGCCTGTAAGTTCGGGGCTATGATGTTCCCAAAAGGCAGCACAGAAGCCTAAGGGGTCTGGAGACCCCATTATACCACAGCACATGGTTGGTGTCATGGGATGGAGGAAATTCTGCAGCGCTGGGCAGCTCCCCATCCATTTTTCTTTTGTCCCCTGCCTGCCTGTGAGGTGGGATCTGGCAGAGGTAATCAGGAGTGGTCAGATGCTGCTGCTCACTGCCCCAGTACAAACCCAGTCTCGCTCTTCTAGTGATGACAGAATTACTTTCCAGATGATGATCAGCATTTTACTTTTGGAATCCCTGGAAAACATAGCAACTGGGACCAGAGGCAGTGAACTAGGCAGTGGGTGTTTTAAGAGGGGGCCCTGGAAGGCTATGGTGGGACCTGACAGCACAGTTGGTGCCTCATCCAGCACAGGACCCCACTCCTCTTCCTCAGTCATAGCAACTACCAAGTCACTCGCCAGTGGTTTGGCTTTCTTCCAGTTTACACAGCAGCACAACAGCCCTTCCCAGCAATTCCCCGTGTCGGCAGGAGGAGACAGGCAGAGGCAGATGTTCCCCAGGCTGCCTGCATTAAAGTGATAATCAAATGATAGATTATTTTCACGCAAACTCACATTTTCAGTCATTAATTTTAGTGCTGTGCAAATGGTTTTGGGGAAAAAAACCAAACCAAACAAAACCAAAACCAGACAGTGGAGAGCGGTTGTGGGCCGGATCTGCTCCAGGCGATGCCGGTGTGCACCAGAGCCCATCGGTGCCCTGTAGCCATCCTGCAAAGCCAGGGAGGGGTGCCTACACCATGCACGGGAGTAGCTACAGGTCCTCTGGCATTATCCATCTTACCATCACAGGGGCTGAATCCTTAGGTCAAATGCAGTAAGTATTCACAAATCTAAAGCAGATGAGTGAAACAAAGCGCTGTGGAAACTCTGGAGTGACTCGTCCGGTATGTCAGGAGTGCTGGGCCTTCACCTCCTCTCCTGAAAGATCAGGACACCAGAAGAGGAGAGGTGCTGCATGATCTGCCCAAGGGCGGGGTGATGGCAAAGGCTTAAGGGCACTGGAAACCAGCACTTGTCCTAAAACCCGCAAGAATCTTTCACTCTCTCGCCCTCCAGGAGAGCGAACAGCCCTGCGCAGACCTCTGCCGCAGCAGCACGCTGGAAAAGCCAAGGAGCACGCTGCTGTGGCACGCAGCAAGGCGGCATCAGGGCTTATTGCCCAAGGCCTGGCATTTCAGGGGTGCGGTGTCTCCCCTCTCTGCATGCGTAGCTGAGTCCGTGTGAACCACGCCACCGCAGCCCCTGCCTCCAGCCCTGCAGCAGGGCATGTGGGGACCCACTGGGGACAGCTGCCCTGCAAAGCCCGGCCACCGGCTCCTGCTGAGCAGCATCAGCAAAGCGCTGCAAAGAGATTTATCCCAGCTGCAGCTCTGGCCCCTGAGGTACCTGACCTGCTTTCCCATTGCCAACTATGTTTCAACCCATTAAAGGTCATTGGAAGTTTGGTTTATTTTTAGTTTTCCCTTTTAAGTTGCTCTGAAGCAGCGAGGGCTGACGGAAGAAGCATCCTCCCTCCCATCAGCCATTAGGTCAGGATCCCAAGGTGTTGGTAATGGACAGCCTTGAACATCACGAGCCTCCTGTGAGAAGCCCAGCCCTCGGACCTCTCTGCTCGTGGAAGCTGGCTGACACCTCCTGTCTTCTTTCTTATTGCTGGAGTCGTGTTATCACGGTAGCTTGGTTTTCCTTTTGTTCCTCATATTGTATGATGGGGAAACTGAGAATCAGGGTGATTCCAGGAGACTTTGGGGGACCTTCAGGCCAGACCCTGGCACTCCTAGCTCAGTGGTGGCAAAGCTCAGACCAGGTCTCCGGACCATGCTGCCCATGCAGTTCAGAAGGAGGCCAAACACCCAACTAAGAAAAGAGATTTTCTTTTTACACTTCTTAGCATACGGAATACTGCAGAACGGCTAGCCCCGGGTAAGCAGCGGGTTATCTCTTTTCTAGGAAATCTCACTTTTTTTTTTCCCCCCTCCGGTCTAAAAATGGAATGCAGACACTTAAAATAAATTCCCGGAGAACAAAACTGAGAAAACACAACGGGATTTGAATCAAAGTGTTTAGATTAATTAGCTTAAACTGAAAGCTTTCATTCTGATTTCAGCCTCCTCTTTATGTACAAAAAATTACAGCAGCAAAGCTTTGTACGTTGAAGAATCAAAATGTTCCACCCTGAAAATATCAAAACAAGACACTGAGCCTCACTGAGCTGCTTTGTTGCTTTTTAAAAGGAAATGACACCAAGACCAACACCTTTATAAGCAGCTTGGATCATTAAAAGCTTCAAAAAAAACCCCTAGATCAGCATAAACAATTAATATCTTAATTGTTTTTTTTCTTTCAGAGGAAAGTCTAAAAATATTGATTTTTTTTTTCCAAATTATCAAAAGATTTCTTTAAATATGATCCCTTTATTGTACGGTTAAGCTTGAGCTGTGTGAATTCGGAGGCGTGGTTCATATGACTCACATCTTCGCCCAGGCTGCGTGGCGGGCACTGCTCGTATCAGCGCTCGCGGGGCTGGCGGGAGGAGCGCAGCGCTGGGTTTGGGTTTCGGTGCTGTACGTGGGGGAGATGGCTACTCAGCCCCTTGCCACTCGTATGGTGGATGTTGGAAGGAAATGCAATGTGGAGGTTGGGATTGTATACACGTTTGTAGTCTACAGATGAACAAAATGCGTTTTTGTGGCCGTTTCCCTACTGTGGGTGAAATGGAAAAAATGAAAAATTGGAGGTGCGGGGAGCTGCGCTCACTTTGTCATTTCTGTTTCAATGGCAAAATAGGAACAGGGTAAAAGCAGAGGCAGGGGAGAATAATAAAGGAAAAGCGAGGCTAGGAGGGAGAAATACAGGGAAACTGAGAAGTTAAAATGAAATATTGTGAAAGTTTGATTTTCTAGAGATATTTTCAAATGAAACACATTTCCTTTGGAAACCTCTCCAACTGATTTTTCCTTCTGATTTTCTGCCAGCTCTGTCGAACACAGCACCTGAACAAACCTTGGCTGCACATCCCACGCGGGGTTTGCCCGGCATGTCACCTGACCTGTAGCATCTTTAACACAGAGACAGTAAAACCGCTGCTGGAAACGAGGGTGGCTCCATGCCTGGTGGGTAGCGTGCTGCACAGAGGCTGGCTTCTGCAAGTCAGCAACTAGCAATTCCCAGCCGTGTGCTCACAGCAGTCCCTTGCAGATGGACTCCAGAGTCACCTTCCCCAGGCATGTCCTCCAGACCTGTCTGGTTGCACTCGTGCCCCTGCTGAGCCCAACGCTGCTGCTCGGGATGCCAGTCCCTTATTCTGGAGCCTTCCCTTGCTTTCCCTCGCAAGCCCAGCTCTGCAGTCCCGCGGCGCTTGCGCCAGCCTGGGGTTATCTCCCCACCCTGTGGACCAGCAGGATGCTGGTGCTCGGGGCTGTGGGCAGCAGGGCTGGGGCCTGGCTCCAAACCCGTTTTTGCGAGGCTTGGGCTGCACGGGAGCTGGTGGTGCGGTAGTTGCTGCCATCTAATGGCTCTGACAATTAATATGCAGGAGGGGGAGAGTCCGGCTGCACTGTGCACCTCCGCGGGTGGGTAGGTAATGAGCTCCCCTGTGGGGTGCTGGGGAGCACACCGAGCCAGAAAAGCATCCCGTAAGGTGACACTGGGCGCAGAGGGGAAGGCAGAGGTCAGGAATTCCTATTTCAAAGCCAAGGACAAGACCCTCGGGGTGATGCTTGCTGGTCCCAGCAGCGTTGCCCTTCCTGGGGGAGGTTGAGTGCACCGTCACACCTTGCTGCCTGCAAACTCGTGGAGGCAGCAGGATTTGTGTGCTGAAGGTCTGCATCCCAAACTCCCCTTGGGAGGTGCAGTGGGAGTCTCGCAGCAGCCAAGAGCACTCCCTTCTGCGGCAGGGAGCTGGGCAGTGCAGTGAGTCCCAGATGGGTCTGTGCTCCCAACACCAGCTCTGTGGGGTGCTGCATGTCCCTGGGTGGCAGACCCCCAGCCCCTCAGATGAGGAACCCCCAGTCCCCAGATAACAGACCTTCGATGCCCTCGGGCACCTCCCAGTGCTGGCTGTGATGCCCTGACACGGGCCCTGCACACACCCCTGGGTGGAAAACCAGCCGCCTGGCTTGTGTGTCGCAGACAGCAGCTGCACATCAGCAGCTCCCAGACCAGACTGCGACTTGCAGGAAGGCAGCTCAGAGTCCCCTCCCTCGGGCAGGTGGCCCTGATGCAATGGCTTTCCAAGCACCTTTGCAAAGAAGGGCACAGTGCCACCTTTTCCCAGTTTATTGTATGGGAATAGCACAGCCTCTGGACTTAGCAACAGCTCCCCAACACACAGGGGACACATCAGAGATACCTTTCACTACTGTCCCCAGCACAGACGTGGGCTACCTGGGGCCACTGGAAAACCTGTCCAGCACATACAAGGCCACAGTGCAAAGGCTGAGATGGCTACTTGCACATAGCCATGTCCAGCCAGCGCTTCCCCCAGGTCCCTCCGGCTGGTGAGCAGCCACGTCACGTGGGCCAGCAGAAAGGATCCCCTTCAGGTTGCTTGAGGTCCAGAGAGGTGGGAAGGCAGGAGGGCTCCCAGTCAGATCCTGCCTGGGCCTACCACCCCGATGTGGGATGCAGGCGTTTATCCGCACATCTGATCCTGCCTGGCTGCACTCAGGGAGGTCCCAGTGCCCCTCAGAGGCTGGCAGCTCTCTACAAGCCACCTGCATTATTGATAGGGTTCAGGCCATTTAATGTTCTGGCCAGTGCTGGGCAGAGATACTTCCAGTCTGGAAGAAGAGCAGGAATGAGAAGCTGTGACTGGATGGGGCAGCAGGAAGGGTGGAGCCTGAGGATCTCTTTGCAGCAGCTCTTCTATCATCCAAGAGAGATCAGGTGGCCAAGAGGCAACTATCATCATCTGGAGACCCTCTTCTGCTGTGAAGACTGGGTGGATCTAGCTGCCAGCTGTGAGTCTGTCCTTGTGGGGCTGATTTCTGGAGCGGACTGATATCTCGGCTGGGTGCATGGTAGAGCTGGGCTTCATGGTGATGGGAGAGCTGAGAAGGTGGTGTTGGAGGTGAGGAGGGGTATAAAGGCTCCAGGGGAGGCATTGGCGGGGGGGCAGTGGGAAGGCTCCTCTTCTGCAGGTGATGTGGAGGACAGCCCCTGCTCCATCCCAAGAGAGTCAAGGGTCTGGGACTGGGCTGCCTGGGGATGTGGGACACACTGGGAATGTCAGAAGCTCATGACGCTTCTCCTTGTGTCCCATTGTGCCCTCTGCTGGGGTGTCCTTGTGCAGGATGGATTTGCTGCAGGGTGGAGAGCCTGGCACCCCACCCCTCATGCCTGCAACCTTGTCGTAGTGCGGGCAGGAGAGACCTGACAGGAGTCAGAGGGAGCTGGGACAAGTATCCTGAGGGTGCACAATGGTTTCACGAGCTATTAGCTCAGCTCTCACGGAGGATGTGGGGTCTGGGCTACCTCTGCGACCTTGAAAAAAGCTGTTCTAGAGGCAGAAAGAGGTTTTCCCTGATAGTCCTGTGCCTAAAACCTGCTGTGATGTGTGATGCTGTGGCTGTCCCCCCGCAACCGTTGCCAAAGCAAAGCTGGAAGGTCCCGTAGCTCTGCCTGTGCCTGGGTGAGGGTGCCTGAGCAAGGCAGCCCACTGGAGCTGTGACTGCTGCGGGCAGGAGGCAGAGGGAGGGATGCAATGATCAGAAGAGCTTGGAAAGGCTTTGAGAGGCAGCACCATGGGGCTGTATGTTTGTGACTGCTAGTCCTTGCTGCTCTCCTACACCTTATCATTAAGCTCTCTATAGCGAACCCTGCTTTGGCAGGGGGCTTGTACTCGAGCTCTAGAGGTCCCTTCCAACCCCCACCAATCTGTGTGTGTGTGTGAAATCTGTGTCTCTGAGACACCTGAACATGAATTACTACAGTGGGGTTTCCCTGATGCCTCCAAACCTTCCTGCAAGGTGAACTGGAAAGAACCCAGGATGTTTGCACAGGGGTGGACTAGAAGACTCCTCTCCGCACAGTGCCAGGCAGTGGCTGCAGCAGTCTTCAAACCCTGGAGCTCAGCTGGCTGGCTCTGGTCCTTCTTCCTTCCCATGCCTTATCTGTGGCCTCCACTTCCCTGGCTGTGTCTCCACGCAGTCTGGAGGCTCCCCTGGGTGGTGATGCCGAGCCACTGCCTTTGAAGCAGTGCTCACGTTCAGAGGGTCGCAGGTAGGATCAGGGACGATGCTCGGGGTTCACACCCCAATGCCAGGGAAGAGACCTCAAAGCAGCAGCCTGGGCTGCTCCCTGCACGGCTCTGTCCAGTGCTGTGTGCGCCGCAAGGGTGGTCCCAGCCCACCCGGGCATGGCTGACACACACGGTCTGTTTTCCAAGAGCGCTTACTTCCTCCGCCTCTGGCTGAAAACAATGCGAGAGGAGCAGGCCTCAGCATTTCTGAAAATTAAGCGCTGAGTTCAGCTTAGTTCAGCCCTGGAGCCCGCTTAACCCTTTAGTTGCAGGATGGAGCACATTTCCCAGTGCCTGCAGCAGGTTCGGATTGCCGCGTGCGGCACAGAACCGAGAAAAGTTAAGAAGGGTCTTAGAGGTGGAAGAAAAGTCTTGAGGAGGGCAATCAGTGAAAAGAAGTATCTTAAAGCTGGCTCTGTCCAGCTGCATTTCAGTGACTTGTGCTGGTTTGGCCGCAAAACGTTGCGCTTCCCCCGCGTCCTGCAGTCACGCGTGAGCCCAGATGCCGGCACTCCAGGAAAGATGCTGTCCCACGGCCACCCCACCTTGGGCGCACAAGGGCACGCACGGAGGTACGCGGGGGCAGGTCCCTCTCTCCCCATGTTCCCGTCCCCCCACCTGAGCAGGCAGGCACTGCTGCGCAGCCCGAAGGGCCCAAGGTTGTGGGGC